>CM061048.1:9629719-9763277 GCA_030762985.1 Adelphocoris suturalis | reverse complement strand
TCATTATCGCAAAAAAAAAAAAAAAAAAAAAACATGGCAGCTATTTTGGGGTCACATATTCGCAACACAAATGTAACGCTTTTGGACAGTTAGGTCGTGGCTGAAGCATCTTCCATGCTAAAACCCCACAAAATTTAGTTTGAGCTGTTGTTTGTTTAATTAGGCAGGTAACGACCTACATAATAAATCACAAAATTGAAATCGTTGAACTATATTGTATGATTGAATTATATTGTATGATATGATTGAACTTCAACTTCATGTTCTTCTTGGTCTGTTTGCTAAATCGTTAAAGTTGTTCGCCTTTAATGGTTTTCAAATTATGGATAGCAATTATCACACAGCTGGTTATTCTTCAATCTTCTGACTGTACAGCTGGTTAAAATTATTGGAGCACAAAAATGTGTTTAAAACCAATATCGGGGGGGGGGGGGGGGGGGGGGGGGGGGCACATTGCCTCAGGACTTCCAAAAAAAAGGACTTCCATTCACTTCCATTCATCTGAAGTTGGACACCCAACTTTTACAAAAATGGTAAGAAAAACGTACTTGCTCCAGCGTCTCCGCATCATCAGAGGATTGAAAATCTGTAAGAGTTGAAATCCTTGCTGATACTTTTTTGTTTATTATTTTCAATAACGAACCTTTGTAATCGACCAAGAAAAAAGAATTGTTAACCCCCCCTGAAAAATTTTTTGTTTACTTTTCAAGATGCGTAGAATCCAAAAGTCCGCCGTCCGTAGCTTTTCTCAAAAATTAATGGACCAAATTTGATGAAACTTGCGTTAAAAATCGCATTTGGGGTTTAGATGGTCCTAGAAGCTCGGCATCAATTTTGATTTTGTTTTTTATTTCAACCACGAACACAAAGCTACCCTACATTCGATAGTGAGGAAGCACAATGGACAGATCCCTCCCGGGTTCGTTGCTCAATTTACCCCAGTCAGGAGTGGAAATATCGACTGTTGGAGTGAAAATGGTCTGTTCACTCCCAGACGGATTGATACTAAGCTGAGGAAAGCTTGGGCTTGGACGGCACAATGGGACTTGGATCCGTTAGAGGTTGTTGATGGTTACTGTGATTTACTCGAATAGCCTAGTATCGATGAAGCTGCTTCAATATTTACTGAACAATTACTATACCGCAGATACATCCCCATTTCCTCCAACTTTATGGGCATCGAAAATGGCTGATACCAATACCAAGCAACAACTGTGAGTCCTTCCATGCAAAGTTCGCGACTTATTTTTGTCTTCAAGACCGAACATATTTGTATTTGTTGAAGCCCGCAGTTTAACTCAACCGAAGTATATGGCAAAGTTAAGTCAGCAATGATGGACAGCCAACCCGCCTCCCCAGGTTGAAAGAGGGGTGCGATATACTTGATAATCTGCACGTAGATTTTATTATGTTTATGGTAATAATGTTGATTTCTGTGTTTCTCGTATATAATAAATACAATGCATTTATCGCTACACCTTTGATATTCGTTCGGGGTAAAGCGTCCTATGGTGGGAGGGAGGTGTCCTAATTCTTGCCACCTGTCCTTTGGGGGTAAAAAGGACATTTTGTGAAAGGGTGTAAACTGTCCAAAATTTTCCGACACGGAGGTGAAATGGTAACCACCCATCCAGGCAACTCTGCCTCTTTGTCTAAGCAAGAGAGTGCAAATCTCACTTAGGGGGCATTTCGGCCGCCAGTCAGTATTTGGTGCCTTCCCGTTTCATGACTGGTCAATCATGACTGGTTTGGTTGCAAACATTTTGTTTCGTCTGCAAACATATTGTTTACTACAGTGTGCAGGCGGCCTTACAGGAACTAATTTGCTAAAGACAATTGAATGTAATTAGTGGCAGAGGAAGGAGGGGGGACTTCGCGCAGGCCGTGACGGGACGCTTTGAATAACAAAAAATAGGTACATTGATTTGTGTTCATGGGTGTAGCAAAGCATCGCTAGAATATATAATGCAGGAACATTTCTAAGCTTGTAGACAACGCATTCATCCTGAACAAAAGTTAGCGAAAAATGTTGTCCATGTCCACGAAAAATGAAGAGTTACGGTGTTAAATCGATCCCCCCCAACTGTCGAAATCGATTTAACATTGTAACTCTTTATTTTTCGTGGAAATAGACAAGGTTTTTCACTAACTTCCGTTTTGAAATGGGTTTCCACAAGTTCGTCGCGAGGTTTTCCTAAGCCGAGGGTGGGTGAATGTCTGATTGGGCGGTCAGCATCAATGGTTTTCATTCCGATCAAACGGAAACGCCCTTCCGGGAAAGCGATTTCGAGCGAACCTCGGATAAAAGCAGTCAATAAGCCCGACGACCCGTCGTCGACGACATTCGATCAACCTGAAACGTTTTTACACAATACTCTTCCCTTCCCAATTTGATCCACTCAACGTAGTGCAAAATAGATCGGAATCGATCACTCGTTTCCTAACAACGTCATAGTCCAGGAGCCAGGGCCGAAAATAGGTAGTTTTAATTTGAGGAGAAGGTTTGAGATTAGATTTTGAAACTTTAGTCCGTTCTGAGTGAGAAAATCTTTGTCTGCCATCTCAAAATTGGTGGAATACAAAATGGCGGCCTCATAAATATGGCTTCATTTGCCCATTTTAAAGTTTTTATCATTTAATAATGATTAACAGGACGTTTCCATTTGTTTTTGTCACGTCACGAGCGTCACGTCACGGTGGGGTTTTCTATTGATTTTCACGTAAAACCAATGCGTTACTAGGGAAGTGTAACTCCCTTAGTTTTCATAGCAGGAAAATCGTTAGACACTTTTTGGAATGCTCTCATTTTATCACAGCATCTCATAATCCCTAAGCCTCTGTAGTGTCAAGGAAAGCTGATTTAGATAAACTAATATTGCTAAATAACCATAATGAACTAATAATGTGTAAAATTAATCATTATTAAATGATCTGACTGTAGAACCGTAGGTCTACCGTCCGTTTTGACATGGATACCTATGTCTTTTGGCTGGGGGTCAAGGAATTTTTCGCGACACTTTTTTTTCCCGACCGACACTTTTTTTCCCGACCGGCACATTTTCTATTGATTTTCACGTACAACCAAGGCGTTACTAGGGAAGAGTAACTCCCATAGTTTTCATACTTGGAAAATCGTTCGCCACTTTTTGGAATGCTCTCATTTTACCATTTCATGACCTCTAAGCCATTGTAGTGACAAGGAATGCTGATTTATTACTCTAAGTTAAAAACTAATATCGTTTTGTAACCATAATGGAATAATCTTGTGAAAAGAAGGCACTACTATGGTTGGTATACAATTGAGTAGTAGGTACCAACTGGTAAGCAGTAGGTACTAGACATATCCATGATCTTTTGTTTTTCCCATCAAGGGAGAAATTGAAATGCTTGATCTCACTTTATTTCTCTTGCTAGGTACCTATCAGTTGTCTTTGTAACACGCTCTGCTACCAATCGTCGAAATTGTGTTACGTTATCTTTTACGACAAAATTATTTCACCTTTCTAAATTCTAATAAATCAAATCGTTGACTCCGAAGTCTTGAAAACAACTGAATTGATCAGTTACGTACCAATATTTCCCAACTCTTTTTGTTAACGCTTTTTTCGTAGATGTGCCAAAGTAAAGACATAAAATGTCAAAAACCGACCGATTATCAAGCTTGGTGGACAAATATAGGGATAATTTTAAAAAATGTGCTCAAAAATCGCGAATTTTTACTGAAATTGCCCAAATTTCAATACAATTTAACATTTTATGATAATTTAAGAAAATTCGCTCATATGGTCGTGCTGCATGACTGGCACTTTTTTTCTCTAATAATTCCTAAATCGTACAACCGTTCTTTGAATCAATTAAGAAACTAAAAATCTTTAGAGTCCTTTGAAAGTGGTCATGTGAAAGGACGTGCCGAGGGCTCTGCCAGAAGGGAATATTAGGTAGGTATCGCCTTAAGAAAGATAAGTACCTGGAGAGGTTGGTAAACTTTGCCTCCTTTCCTTATACTATTACTCGTTATTCATCATGTACTTCCATAGACAAAAACTGAAATAGTTAATTAACTAACTACTTAATCACCTTTTTTGTCCCACAAATTTGCTTATCTGCAACACTTGCGTAATAACTGTACTGACAATGTCGCCCGTCTTTATATAATCTAACCTTCAGAAGAATGAATTTCAACGTTTTTTTTTTTCCTTACAGCTGGTTTTTAATTCATGTTGCACATTTCCTGATTCGATATTCGACAAACTTGCTAATAAGCAGTTTACTTCTCTAGTTAGTTTTGTTTACTTTTAACCAACAGCGAATTCGGTAGGCTGTATGTACGTACCTGTACGAAGTTTCGTTTTTTGGTGGAGCAACAACTTGCCTTGTTTACTTCGACTAACTACCAAACCTACCCATTCATTCATTCAATATAACAAGTAAAGCTTCCTCAGTTATAGTAATAAGAACATATATCTAAAATCAGATGAAACTGCCTGGGCGATGGCTATGTAGGTACCTACACTGCAGTACGGAGATCTGAAGAATTTTCAATTATTTTTTCTCCATTATTTTCAGGTTATTTATTCTCAATCTAAACGAATGAAGTTCTTTAGTTTTCGGACAATGATTAACTATAATAGTTAGTCCCTGGTCCAAATGAAAACTCGTTCATCGTTGTTTACAACCAATAATCGAGCTGGCAGGCATGATTACTGCTACCATTTAGTTTAATTAAAACTTTATATTACTACAATACTACCTTCGTAAAACAAAGCTGTTAAAAAATGTCGTTATAACAACGTATTAGGTTGACATAAGAGATGAGACGGCAAACTTCTAGAGAAACATAGGTTGGTTGAGTTGCGATCTGGTGACATCTACCATGTCATTGCGGATCTTGGAAGAAACTCAAACCTACTCCAGGCGTGACGTCACGAGAATATGGGCTATAGCTGCCTTAGTATTCATTTAGGAATGCCAAACCTAATTCGATTCAGGGTTAAATCCTTTCCAATGGTCCATATTGAGCAAGTTTTAGCTCAGACCATTTCCCATTAAAGTAAAAAGTCATACTAGCGATTTCATGAGTAAAATGACGCAAAATTCATGAGTCAATGGGGGAAAGGTCTAAGCTAAAATATTCTCGAAATAAATATTGGAAAGTGTTTAACCCTGAGTGGCATGAGCTTTGGCAGGCTGAAATCAGACCAATATTAACGCCACTAGGCGATTTTGAAGGGCAAAAGCCGAGACCAGAAGAACATTGGGCTAACCTAAAATTAGCCCCGTTTTCAATTGTTTGTAATTCGCTTTTTAGGAGATGGTTCAGAGTTTTGGGATAGAGACGTTTCGTTGTTTCGTTTTTATATGCTCTACATCTTTGCTACGTTGGTAGGTATATAAATTTCTATTATGATGTAGGGTTTAGGAATTATTGGGGAAAAACTTTAAAATGGGCGAATTAAGCCATTTTTATGATACCGCCATTTTGCAATTTCCAGTTTCAAGTTTGCAGACAAGAATTTTCTCACTCAGAATAGAGTAAGTTTTCGAAATCTAATCTCAAACTTTCTCCTGTAATTACTACCATTTTCAGCACGGCCCCTGGACATTTTATAGCATGGAACATGCTTTAGTCATCAGCCAACAGGCCAAAAGTGTTTTCATGTCACGAATTATACTGTCTCACAAATTTTCTTATGGGTTTCACGTACAACTAAGCCGTTGTTGGTAGGAAAATGGAACTACCGCAGTGTTCATCGCACAGAAATCGTTCACCATTCGTTGGAAAGCTATCATTTTACTGAAGGTTACTAAGATATTTATGACGCAGTTTTATATTTATTTACAAGATATTAATCCTATAATGCGAAGTTATAAATGGTAAGTGAACATCGTATAGTAAACAATCGTGTTGTTGTGCCGCTTGTAAGCCTTGTTTTGTTGTCACTTGATTGAGGAGGTAATCTTGGTTATAGTTGTGCCGCTTGGTGGCAGGCTAATTAATTAGTTTGGCAACATCATTACTATAAGAAAACAAAATTTCTTCGTTGTTGAAGACGAAGGTAGTAGAGAGTTCCTGGGGGGGTTAAAAAAATTGCTTATTCACTTTGTGAATATCACAAGAATTGACAACAAATCAATAAAACAACACGATGATAGATAACGGAAAGTGAGATCAGGTTTAAGGAAAACAGAGTCAGAGAAATACAAGATGTCGAATGTCGGAATCAGCGTCAGGTTACATTAATATTAAGTACATTTAATTTTAATATCAGCCAACGTAGTAACATCCAGCGTGTTAGCGAAATTTTGATTTTCCCTTGATTCTCGTACTTACACCTTGGCAACCAGGAACTAATAAGACAATTTATTAATCACCGACTAATCATTTAACTATATCGATTCACGCACTGATGCAGAATTTTCTAAAGGTTCACCTGGTGACGAAGCGCAATCTTAATTAGTAAGGCGACAATAGGTATCTACTTCTATAAAAGTAGTTATTAGTGTAAACGTTTTGCGAGGACACGATTCCTGGTAGGAAACTATTAAGTAGTAGGTACTACGTATCACACGATCTGGTAGTAAAGGCTCCTATTTTCATATGATTTCCACGTACAACCAAGCCGTTGGTAGGGAAATGGAACTTCCGTAGTTTTCATCGTCAAAAAATCGTTCACCATTCGTTGGAAAGCTCTCATTCTACTGAAGACTAGTAACTCAACATTGTATCACTGTACTTCAACGGAAGCTGAGTTATGCGCATTGTAGTCCATTGAAAGGAAAATGCGACCCCGAATTAGCGGGAAGAAAGCTTGTTCCGTGTTTTATTTATTCATTTTTATTGCTTCCGAGTCAACCTGAAGGTAGCGGAAGCATTTGTTTTCACTTTGGGGAGAAAAAAAGTTGTGGTCCCCAAAATCAAAATTTTCACTCGCATTTTACGTTTTAGACCATTTTGAACAACTTTGGTTCCGTGTCTATCTGTCTGTCCGTCTGTGTGTGTGTGTCTGTCTGTCTGTCTGTGTGTGTGTCTGTCGTGTGACCGCAAATCCTTGTAACAAGCTTATTTTCCACAGTTTTCATCCAATTTGGATGAATTTTCAGGGGATGTGCGGGATAGGGTGTGGAACGTCCCCTATCAGTTTCATCGTTCTTGACTCAATACCTAACTCTGCGCATGCGCAAACGTAAATTCTACCAAGCATCATTTTCTGATGCCCAAGTCACCCGATCTCGCTCAAATTTGGATGATAGTTGGGGGATGACAATTTGATCATCTTACATAAGTTTTCAGCATGATTGGATGATTAATAGCTACTGCGCATGCGCCTATATGAAATCCTTGTAACAAGCTTATTTTTCACAGTTTTCATCCAATCTGGATGAAAATTTCAGGGAATGTGCAGGCTAGGGGGTAGACGGTCCTCTGTTAGTTTCATAGTTGCCAAATCAATACTTCACTATACGCAAGCGCAAACGTAAATTCCATTATGCTCCTTTTTTCACGCTCTAGTCGTCCGATCTCGCTCGAATTCGGATGATAGTTGCAGAGTGACGATTTGATCATCTCTCATAAATTTCAACATGATTGTATCATTAATAGTTACCGCGCGTGCGCCTACGTGAAATCCTTGTAACGATCTCAATTTCCACTGTTTTCATCTAATTTCGATGAAATTGTCAGAGAATGCGCGGGTTGGGTCGTAGATGGTCCCCTATCAGTTTCATTGTTGCCAAATCAATACTTCATTATGCGCATGCGCAAACGTAAATTCCATTATGCTCCTTTTTTCACACTCTAGTCGTTCGATTTCGCTTAAATTCGGATGATAGTTGGAAGAAGATGACTTGATTACCTCATATCAATGTCAACACGATTGTATCATTAATAGCTATTGCGCATGCGCCAATGTGAAATAGTTGTAATGATTTTAATTTCCACAGTTTTCATCCGATTTTGATGAAATTGTCAGTGAAATCACGGTTTAGGTTGTAGATGGTCCCGTACGTTCATTCAGTTCATCAGTTCATTCTGCGCTTGCACGCACGTGAATTACATTGAGTATAATTTTATTTTGTTTCTTAATTGACCAATTATGACATTTTACGCTACTTCTTGATTTACTCTTTTCCGCTATGGAATTTTTCAAGATCATTTAAAACTTTTCTATGATCTGTACATTCATGATAGGTAAACGAGGAAGCTATGTGCCACACCCAATTTGGCAGACTTTTTTTAAAAATAATGAATCCTGTGTTCCATAGTAGATATGTAGTATCGGTATAGTCATAGTAGGTTTTCTAGAAGAATACAAATTTCGTATTAAACTAAAATCGATCAAATTAAATTAAAATTTTACTGATTTTTTATTTAGACATTGGATCTCAAAAACCCGATGTTTGCGTGAAAGTCGGATGACCCCGATTCCTCCTGTCTTTACCATGTTCCAGATTCAGTGCCCTTGAGAACTCCCAGAACCAGTATCGGACCAACTTTTTTTGCAGAGATACGTATACATAGGTATTCGATAAGTATGTGGCTTCTATGGGTTAAAGTTGGTTTCTGGTTTGATCAGTAGTTCCCAACTAGCGAGTCGCAACCCATTGGTGGTTCACGTAGAGTTTCCAGGTGGGTTTCGGTAGTAAACCTCCGTCACTTATCGTAACTTGGACATATGGAATTAGTTGAAAGGAACAATTACGACCAACTCGACATCAGAAATGCAACTACTATGCTCAGGGGCGTCACCATAGTGAGGAATGGGGAGGGGCAGGCTGAAGTCTGGAAGAAGTTGGGAAAATTCGGGAGTCGGCTATGAAACTCTCAATTCGAAGAGACCTTTTTGGAAGTCTATTTCTAATCAAATCTTGATTTTCCCCACTGTGGGTACCAGGCATTTATAAAAGACTCGAGTTATTTTCTTTTTGAGTAGGAAACTGGAATTTTCCCAACTTTCATCAGCGTTTCCCATTTATGTTATTCATCGAAAATGGATAAAGATAGAAATTTGCACTTCACGGTGATTTTCTCCGTATTTGGTCTACTTGTGTCTTTTCATCAAAAAACATTTTTTACATTCACTTGAATCCACGCTGCAGTTCAATGGAGAAAACTCAGTAGTTTGAAGCATATGAAAAATATATTAAAGGCTACTATGACTGATGAGTGTCTATGTCCATTGCTCCAAATACAATGCGAAAATGATCTTGTTCAGAATCTTAACATGGAATACATGGTGTGGTACAATCATGGGATAAACTAAAAAATCGGCATATCTCCAATAAAAACTCAACCTTTTAAACTAATTTTTGTAGAAATACAAGTTTTAAGTAATGTATTTTTTTTTTTTTTTCTTATTATTATTTCTTAATTGTGGTTATTGTTTCAATAATCGGAATATGAATGTAGGTATATCTGATTTAATAATGAGCAAATAACTTTATATTTTTTAAAATAATCCAGGTCATTTACACATTCTCAAAGTTTCGAATTTGACAATAATTAGTGTCTTGATCAAAAACTGATATTGCGGTCTTACTACCAATGATATTAAGTCATCAAATTTTCGTATAATAACAACTCACATGAAAATGGTCATTTTACAGAAGTATTACGTGTATGTAATAGGTATGTAGAGATAATATATATTAACTGTAAGTAGCAGGTGTTATTTATAAGTGATACTTCAAATTTTCCTCTTTTTATTTTCCTTTTTCGGAGTTGGGATACTTTTGGTTCAGTTGGGAATTTCATCTTACTTCCCCCCTCACTATTTTTGTCTAGCGACGCCCCTGACTATGCTTGAAAAATAATCATAAAGTACACTACAGATTTTGCTTCCGAGACTGCAAGGCAGCGGAAGCTTTGTTTTCACTTTCGAAATGAAAAAAAGTTTTTTGCTCCAAAATCAAAATTTCCACTCGCATTTTGCGTTTCAGAGCCTCCTGAACAAATTTGGTTCCGTGTCTGTCTGTCCGCCCACATTTCCTTGTAACAGCCATAACTTCCACAATTTTGATCCGATTTTAACCAAATTTTCAGAGATCATGCGGGTTAAGCTCTAGATGGTCCCCTATCAACTCTATTATGATCGAATCAACGGTAGCTACTGTGCAGGCGCTAACGTGAATTCCTTGTTACGGTCATAACTCGGTCAACGTTGAACGGATTTCGGTCAGATTTTCAGGGATGATGTGGGTAAGGTCCCTTGAGGTCCCATAAGACAATCATCATAATTGCATTAGCGGTACGCTCTGCGCATGCGTGAACGAAATATTCTTGTTACGGTCCTTGCAACAGCCGTAATTTCCACAATTTTGATGCGATTTTCTTCAAATTTTTAGGGATCGTGCGGGTATAGCTCTACATGGTCCCCTATCAGTTCCGTCATGATCGAATCAACGGTAGCCTCTGCGCAGGCGCAAACAAAATTTTCTTGTTTTGGTCATAACTCAGACAATTGTGAACGGATTTCGGTCAGATTTTCAGGGATGATGCGGGCAAGGTTTCTTGAGGTCCCGTATCACATTCTTCGCTATCATCAGCAGCGGTCGTTTCTAGTTTTCTGGAATTTAATGGTGACGTACTGTGAAGGTCACGAGGAAGCTCACGTGCCATTTCCTTGGCAGTGTATTTTTTGTCTGGTATTGTGTATGTCAGAGCAACCGCAAGTTTTGAAGCTTTACCAAAACATTTGTCTGCTTCGTTCAAAACCATTCTCGAAAATGTAGATTCTCCTTCATACTGAAAGAAATCAAATACAGAGGTTAAAGAAGAGCGTTGTCTAATTCCACGAAAATAAGGAGCCTACACACGCTCAGTTTACCTGCGAGTTTATCACGTGTGACGTCATGTCTGAGCGATTCAACTGAGCAAACTGATGAAACTGCACAGTTCTCGCAGGTTTTTGCTCCTGCCGTTGGACTGCGCAATAGTTTACCTATACTTTCCTCCGATTAACTGCGTAGTTTCCTCAGATCGCTCAGTTCGGCCAGCTTGCCACTTGAGACGTCTAGGTGTACCAGTCGCGTGTCCCTTGTATTTATGTAGGACCTAAATAAAGTTTAATTCGGCCAAAATGAGCAAACCGTCGAGCAAATTTATATCACTTGGCAAGACACTTCTTTGAAGATACCACTCCTTGCTCCAGCGTTCACTTATTTCGCAGCTGCTCAATCCCAGCAGCAAGGAGACAGCATAAGGTTGCTCTTCTTTTCCGGTCCATCACAGTAAATAGACATTAGAGAGTTCCTAGTAGATCCGTAAAACACAATACGTCGTGTGGTATCGACAATCCGGTGCCGTAACTCTGACGCAATGAGTTACGTGACGCATTCTTCCGTACAGATACGTTAACGGATTGCAATCTGGAAAAAACGTAATCGTCTAAAATAACCTCCTTCCATGGACTCAAATAACCTCCTACGGATAATTTCCTCCTTCCATGGCTTTAGCGTTATGACTAGATCCGCTAAGGACTTGACGTGACTTTAAAGTGGGGTAAAGTTTCTCGTTACCGTACGCCGTATTGAGACATACACTCTAATATAAACAAAAACGATCCCGAAGAGTTCATGTTCAAATTCAGAACGGAGAGCGGAGATCCTCTATACTAGAAAAAACTGAGCGAATTGAGCCAAAAACGTGGGGAAAACTTCAAAAACTGGCAGGTGCCCCCACACTTTCTGTTCAGATAACGTACAGTTTTTTGCTCAGTTTTGTGTTCATGAAAACTGTGCAGTTAAAATGAGCGTTTGTAGGCCCCTTTAGATCGATTTCGACGGTTAGGTCATCATCAGTAACAAAAAATGACTAGTCAAAATCGATATAACATTGTAACTCTATTTTCGTGGAATTAGGCAACGTTCTTCTTTAACCTCCGATTTATTCGAAGGTTTTCTACAACTTCGTCGCGAATGATTTAGTTCGGAAAGAAATCGTGGATGGTCATTTACCCCCGCCCTGGAAAAAAAGTGAAACCTCAATTCTTTGGCTTGTTCTTCATGTATTGCCTCAGAAACCCAACCTTTTTTGCCTTTATATGGCACCATCATTTCGTAAATTATTGATTTATTATCTTTGGCTATGGTTATACAACAGTTGCCTCAATCATTGAACGAACATTATAATACCGGTCACTTGAGTCCACTTTGGTGCTATCGGCGAAATGGAGAAATCTACGTGGTCATACTCATTATCTTTTCTGAGCATTATACGTTATTAGGTTCATAACTTCAATCTATCGAACAATAATCACGATATGATGGCATTTTTATGATACCCATGACTATCTCCACTGCTATAAAATCCATTACGCTTTCTGTTGTAAATTTCGCATCTTGGTCAGTTTTTTAAAACGTACAGGTTACTTTCGTAACCTTTTAATCATTTAATAATGATTAATAGGACATTTCCTTTTTTTACCGTCACGTCACGGCGAAAATATTGATTCTCACGTACAACCAATGCGTTACTAGGAAATTGTAACTCCTTTAGTTTTCATAGTAGGAAAATCGTTCGCCACTTTTTGGAATGCTCTCATTTTATCACAACACCGTATGATCCCTAAGCAACTGTAGTGTCAAGGAAAGCTGATTTATTACGCTGTTATAAACTAATAGTGCTAAGTAATCATAATCTTTATATATAATTCCGAACGGTATTTGAAATTGTGAAGAACTTCTTGGTCCGATTTTAGTGTTAGACTGCTCATTCGAATCAGCACGGCCCAAATTTTGTTGCAAAGGTGTCGCCGTTCGTCTCTATACTCGCCTTGATCGTGTTCTAGGCGGTCCTTATCAACGAGAGTTGTTTATTAGGCTGTGGCGGTAACAACAGTTGCCATCAATTCACGTTAAGTAAGAAGTGCGTTGCAAGTAATTCACTGGAGTGGTTATTTCGTAGATATTTGGCGAATGAATCGATCATTGAAGAGCACGTCCTTGCCGAATGGAAATGATTAAATTCTGTTAGGCGAGATTAGGGCTTTCCAAGCCCTAACAGGCCTCTAGTGAACTGATAATGTGAAAAGAAAGCACTAGGTACATAGCAGGTATACTATTGAGTAGCAAGTACTTGTAAGCAGTAGGTAGGTAGTAGACGATGAATCTAGACCTCTGATCGGCTAATGGGCTCCTAAAGCTGATGATTTCCATCGTATTTAATCTCTGAAGCTGAAATGATCGGCTCATTCCTACTCAGCTGAGTGAGCTAAATTGTCTCCTCTTCATCCTAGGAAATTTAGATTTGATAGGGAGACTCTCTAGGACACGTAGATGACTGCAATTATTGGATCTTTCCTAATCAGCTGAGTGAGCTAAAATCTCTCATGTTCATCCTAGGAAGTTGAGATTTGATATGGAGACTCTCTGGGGCACTAAAAGACGATTGAAATGATTGGTTCTTTCCTAATCAGCGAGTGAGCTAAAATCTCTCATGTCCATCCAAGGAAGTTGAGATTTGATAGGGAGACGCCCTGGGACATTAGGAGACGATTGAAATGATTGGCTCTTTCCTAATCAGCGAGTGAGCTAAAATCTCTCATGTCCATCCAAGGAAGTTGAGATTTGATAGGGAGACGCCCTGGGACATTAGGAGACGATTGAAATGATTGGCTCTTTCTTAATCAGCGAGTGAGCTAAAATCTCTCATGTCCATCCAAGGAAGTTGAGATTTGATAGGGAGACGACCTGGGGCATTAGTTGACGATTGAAATGATTGGCTCTTTAATCACGAGTGAGCTAAATCTTATGTCCATCCAGGAGTGAGATTTTAGAGCACCTGGACATAGACTTAATACTCTTCCTATCGGATACTAATCTTATGTCCATCAAGGAAGTTGAGATTTGATAGGGAGACGCCCTGGGACATTAGGAGACGATTGAAATGATTGGCTCTTCTATCAGGAGTGATATCCTAGCATCAGGAGTAGTTTGATAGGGAGACGTACATTGTGACGATTAATGTTGCTTCTAATCAGCAGTAGCTAATCTCTATGTCCATCCAAGGAAGTTGAGATTTGATAGGGAGACGCCCTGGACAGGAGACATTAAGATCTCTTCCTATCAGAGTGACTATCTCTATGCATGAAGTTGAGATATGGAGACTGACATAGGCTGAAGATTGGCTCTTTCTAATCAGCGAGTGAGCTAAAATCTCTCATGTCCATCCAAGGAAGTTGAGATTTGATAGGGAGACGCCCTGGGACATTAGGAGACGATTGAAATGATTGGCTCTTTCCTAATCAGCGAGTGAGCAAAAATCTCTCATGTTCATCCTAGGAAGTTGAAATTAGATATGGAGACTCTCTGGGGCACTAAAAGACGATTGAATTGGTTGGGTCTTTTCTGGTCAGCTGACTGAGCTAATTTAATTGTGACATTTTGACATGGATATTTATCACCTGTCATGGGTCATTTCGCATCTGTAGCCTGTGTATTTTCTCACCTGTCATGATTCATTTCGCATCTCTCATTTGAAATATGTAATGAAAATCTAATAGAAATATCCATGCCACCACTTTTCCCCGTGTTAGCGGTAAAAATTAGCGTGTTCATACACAGGGTGTTTCTCTTGTTTGCTCCAACAATTCGAGAACGGCTTAACCGGTTTCAAGTTTAAAGACAGAATGTGTTTTAGCCTTGGCATCCCAAGGCTCTCTCATGTTTAGCTCTTTGGAATACAAAACGTTTTGTGTTAACGAAAATGTGTTGCAGTTTTGTGCAACGAAAGTGTATTGCAACAATTTACTGATGATTTCCACTTACAACCGAGTCGTTGCTAGAGAAATGGTACTTCGTCAGTTTTCATCCCACAAAATTCGTTGACCGTTCGTTCGAAAGCTCTCGATTTATCCAACCTTTCAAGACCTGACTTTGTCCACTATAACTCAACGGCTCAACCCATTAAAATCGTTTTGGTGTCTTTGGATTTGTAGTAGTAACTTCCATCCACCTGTTTCTGTATTAGATAACCTTTCCATGCAGGTCAATGATCCATAATTATTATTAAGCGCTGTAGGTATACATGCTATATCACCACAACTTGGCGCCTCGCCCCTTCAAAAAGGCCACCTTTTAGCTTCAGGACCCTAGAATTTTAAGCTTCTTAGTGAATGTCGAAAAATTTAGAAGACATTTTTGGAATAAAAACTATATGTCGAAAATGAAAGAAATTAGCCTCATAAGCCACTCAGCTGATAAGTCCGCCTCCGCACCTCGTAATTGTTTTCGAGGAGTCCCAAAAGAGCTCCTTTCCAGCCAGAACAGAAATTCCAGTGGATTAGAAAATGAATTAGCCAACGAGGTCCCACAGCTGATCAGAGTCCCTCCATACTTTGTAATTGTATGTAAATGTTTTAATTGTAGATGGTTTATTTTATTATTTACAATTGATTATTTTTATATTTACAATTGATTGTTATTATTTATAATTGATTGTATTGTAGATGGTTTACGTTTCAAGATGCGTAGAATCCGGACTATGTAATAACGAAATCTATTATACAATACCTAAATGTGACTGCATAGGCGTAGATCCCTACGGAAGAAACATGAATTAAATAGAACACCTAGCAACTGAAAATTAATGTTGTAAAATAAATCACCAATCTACGCTTCACAATCCAATCTCTAGGTGACAGAAGTTATAATAAACTCGATTTCGTGATGTGAGAATTCATTGGCATTATATTAGTTGATTCAATCGTCGTAGATTTCATCGCAATTTTTATGCTATATTTTACCTATTGCGATTCACTCCTATGTTCATATCTTTTTTTCATGTCAATGTTTTGCAATGAGCAAACGGATGAATGTACAGCGACCCGGGTGGTTTCATTCGATTCATTGGGAGGATATCTAAAACTGAACCCAAAAAAATTACTTGGAACCTCATGATCGGGCCGATTTAAATTAGCCTTGATTACCCTTCGAGTTATCGACGTGATGATTTATGGAGTCCCCGCGTCATAGACGAATTTCATAAACTTCGGTCCAGTATTTCGAATAAAAGCTTCAACGGCGACAGCGACTTATATAAGGTGTCCAACGGGAAGGTTACACCCCCCTTCATTTCCCCTGAATACAGCGTAAAAAATAAGGAGCAACGCCATTCTTAATAATTTTTTAGGTAGATCTCAGGATCTCAGAAAAAATACTTGAGCGCGCGCGCCAGAAGTTGCGCAAATGACATAAACCATTTTTTTTTAAATTGGGAACCCCCATTTTTTACTGCAGATTCGAATCCTACGTGAAATTTAATGAAGAAATGATCTATTTCTAAGTGAGCGTAAACGGACGCAATTCTGCTCCAAAAATGCACAATTCCGTTCTAAAAGTGCAATCGTGAAATACTGAGTTTTTGAAGATAATTTATTTATTTAATGCCGGAATGCTCCCTTTCAGCACGCGTTATGTTTTCCGTTGAGTCCAAGTTCACACTATTCGTTTCAGATCGCCGTGTGGGAGCGAGTGATCTCTCTCAGCGCATTTCTGGGTGCTAAGGGTGCTGAAATTTGGCACTCAGGCGATAGGATCCATGTCCGAGGGAGTCACCTGCTACTCTGCAATCAGGGTTATGTAGACATTGCCCTAAGGGATAGTTAATGCAGTAAATTGAATGGCAATGGCTAGACACTAAGGTGGCATAGATCATGGCGAGCCTATCCGAAACAGGACGATAGGAGGACCACCCTAAATTTTGACATTTTTTTTTTTTTTTTTTTCACGAGAAGCAGAATATTTCTATTGTCACAGAAGTTTTGAAAGTTTTCAAACAATATTTGTTTTGCGACTTGCCCTGCGTTTTACTAAGATACGCGACTAGCATGCAATAAAAAAAAAAAAAAAGACACAGCACTGAGAACACATTTCGAGCCTCGGCGGAGAAGCAGGTTCCATGGTGAACACATTCATGTATGCCTATGATTAGACATTGCAGTCACACTACAGCTAACTTAAACGACGTCAGAAACCCTATCAAATACTATTAATATACACTACAAAATGATACTACCTTCAGGAAATTTCTCACTCTATATGACATAACACAATGAATACTGCTCTACTATCGAAACCGACAATAGTAATATCACGTCCACAAGAAACGCCGTCCTTGTATCAACATAAAGCCAGTCTAGAGAATTTCTATTGGAGACACCTTAACCCTACTTGTCAAAACGTTAGCCAGATTAGACAGTATCGTGTCTCTGGCTATGACTTAATACTTCACGGGATAGTACATGATGGAGAGAAGGATCAGCGCTACTTATAACACAAGGTATCAACAGTACGAGCAGTTGACCCTAGCAACAATACACCAATTATACAATGTGAAACATGTTATTGGCAAATACAAGATGATTTGTTTTAACGACTGCAATTGCAAATGTTTCTCGACCTTTTGAATGAGTATAATTGTGAATAACGTTGGCTTTGAAGACTTGATTTTTATTATTGCCTGACCGACTCTCGAGACCCCAAAACTGTGCTAATTATCACGTAGCTGTCAAGAAACTAGACCATATTAATAATAACCAATTGAAGCTAGGGTGAAAAAATAACAAATGTGCGTCGGTATATACCGATTTTTGGATTCTACGCATCTTGAAACGTAAATTAACAAATTATGAGAGGGACGAGGGGTTGACTATTGATTTCTTTTCTTTTCTTGGTCGATGACCAAGTTTTAACATTGAGATGTTGTAGAGTTGAGGGTGAGAGAAGGTATTAGGCGCCTCTTGGTTATTATAGGTTTAGTTATTCTAGTAGCTAAGTTAAGGTATTAAGGGTGTCCTCCTCCTTTCATTTTTTTATTGTTAGGTCAAAGGTCAATTTACTTAAATTGAGAAGAAAAGAAACTTTAGGTTGGTGATGCCCTTGTCCTTGAGAAACTGCTTTTAATTAATTCCATACATTTTTAATACATCATACACGTGTATAAACTGTAAATTTGTGTAAGTTCATTATTAAGAAAGAAATTGAAGACAACCGGTGTTTTCGAAGAACAGAATCAAAATAAAAATGAAATCTAGCAAAACTACTAGTTTCTGTGCAATTTCCGTTGTTCCGTAAAATTGCATTTTTAGGGACATAGGTACGAAATTGGTCAGATTTCCACATCGCATATCTTCAAGAAACGTGATGTAAAAGCATCTTACCTCAACTTCTGCATATGTGAAGTGGCTACGGCAGTTATTCTCACTTAATGCTCCTAAAAGGAAACTTTATTTATTTGATTTTTCAATAAAACATGACGAAATGTATGGATGAACCCTTCTAATTCCTATTTAACCTTCGTACGATTATTTTCTAATCACTCCTGCGAACTGCTGTCCGAAGGGATCAAGTACATGAAAAGAGCCTAATCGGGTAGTGAAGAGACAGATTGAAGACAGGTGAGCGACCACTGGTCACAGTGAAATGCGAGATACGAAGTGGGAGAAGACCCCCACCCCCCTCCCCCACCGTGAACCTAATCGTTCGACGCCAAGTGGGGTGCCTAATATAGTGGCCTCGGACTCACTTAAAAACGTCAATGTACGACTTCAAATTATCCGGCAAATTTTGGGAGTCAACTAAGGTCATTCTCACAGAAAGGCGCAGAAGTGATGTCCGGAGCCTTTGCGTGTCCCACTAATGATTTTGGGGATGGGCAAACTTAAGTATAGGGATGAGTCGATTCCCGATACCGATTCTCGATACCACCGATTCTTAGGCATTGGTATCGGTATCGAGAATCGATCCAAAGCCGATACCGCCGGTGATGGGCGTAATTACACTACGGTACTATTGCAACCATCTAACAACGAAGATGGTACCGTGCAGTTGTGTAAGTTACAGTTGAAACATGAATTGTCCAAACAACTAAATTTGTTACTAGGCTTGGATTTGTTGTACAACAGAAGCATTAGACAACTATTTCAAATATTAAACCTAGAGCCAGTCTTATTTGGAAATAACTTACAGTTACCGACGAAAACTAAAAAACCTCAGTCTGCTTAACTTGTTATTCAGAAAGAATCAATCCTAGGCTAAAAGTTGCCTATCAATTGATACATAATAACAAAAAAATATCAAATTTTGTATTTGCACATCAAATGAACTAAAGCCTTGAATGAAAATATAAATCTTTGTAATAAGATATTCTGTAATTTGTAATAAGAATATCTGATTTGAAAATAAAATTGACATATTACTGTTCAAGAGGAATTTTTTCACCTACAGGTAGTTAGGTATTATGCGCCATGTATCGTATCGAGAATCGTTTTAGGTATCGGTATCGACTCCAATGAATTAAACTGATTGAATTAAAGATAGCTATATTTATTTAATCTAATTTTTTTAACAATTATATTAAAAAAAGTAATTATAAATAAGATTAGATCAAGTTATTTTTCATTTTCGTGAAAATTCTTACGAATATTACATAGTTCAACCTACAAATTCAAATTTGTCAGAATAAAAATATGTTTAATTCGGTTGGTACATGAAAGACCCATAATCGTGATTCCAAAAAGGATAAAAAAGGTGGTGGAGGAAGAAGCAACTTCCGACCCTGTGGAGAGTAAATCCCTTCAAGTATTTAAATACACTGCCAAGGAAATGGCACATGAGCTTCTCGTGACCTTCACAGTACGTCATCCCTTGTCCAGGAGCCATAACCGTAATGGCACTCTTATCAGAAGCCATCTCATCCAACTGAGCTACTTGAAAATTTTGTTTGCTCCTTGACATCACATGGCTACCGTTGATTCAATCATGACGGAACTGATAGGGGACCATGTAGAGCTATACCCCGCACGATCCCTAAAAATTTGAAGAAAATCGCATCAAAATTGTGGAAATTAGGCTGTTTGCAAGGACCGTAACAAGAATATTTCGTTCACGCATGCGCAGAGCGTACCGCTAATGCAATTATGATGATTGTCTTATGGGACCTCAAGGGACCTTACTCCACATCATCCCTGAAAATCTGACGAAATCCGTTCAACATTGACCGAGTTATGACCGTCACAGGGAATTCACGTGAGCGCCTGCGCAGAAGCTACCGTTGATTCGATCATATGAAGTTGATAGGGGACCATCTAAGCTTAACCCGCACGATCCCTGAAAATTTGGTTAGAATCGGATCAAAATTGTGGAAGTTAAGGCTTTACAAGGAAATGTGGACGGACAGACAGACAGACACGGAACCAAATTTGTTCAGGAGGCTCTGAAACGCAAAATGCGAGTGGAAATTTTGATTTTGGAGCAAAAAATTTTTTTTCATTTCGAAAGTGAAAAAAAGCTTCCGCTGCCTTGCAGTCTCGGAAGCAATAGGTTATTATTTATTCTCAAAAGCGTATCCAGACAGCCACAGACTCAATTTGAAAATGAATTACTATTGTAACGTATTCTACACCCTCTGAAACGCAAAGGAAATGCATCCCCAACCCCAAGTACCTAGCTCAATTAAACTCAATTTTTTGGATCTGTCCATCTCTTGGGTAAACGAAAAGCATGATTTTTCAATTTATAGAAAAGATACATATAGCGATATGTATTCCACTATCTATTCCAATGAGTGAACAAAATTTATCAAAAGAAAAATCCATTATCAAGAGCATAGCGGCTAGTAACGGATATGGAGGAGATCTCGTTGATACCATATGGATAAGGTTCTTAGGAAAAAGAGTAGGGAAAAAGTTTCCAATCTGACCAGGGAAGATGTAAATTTAGAAGAAAAGCAATGGATAAAAGTCTACCTTATTATGGGAAAATTTCGGATAAAATCGGCAAAATTCTATCATCGAGAAGTTACAAAGTAGGTTTAGACTAAAAATAGTCTTAAGCATTACTAGGATCCGTTAAGGACAAAATCAATGTTCAGGATAAAAGTGGGTTTATAAACTAAATGTTCTTGTGGCTACGAATATTGCTGACAAACTGGTAGGAAATTCAGGGAAAGAATAGACGAACATAGGAGGATTTCAGGGAAAATAGAGGGTAAGTCTACATTTGCGAAACATCTTAAGGAATCCAATCATACCTACAATTTTGATTTGACAGATAGTTTGTAGAATTTCTTCATTTTTGTCCAAAGGAAGGTATGTTGAATGTACTTGAAAAATTTCGAAATTATCAAAAGTGACAGATCTGGTAAATGTTTAAATGGGGATATACCTCAATATATTTCACCACTGATAGGTCCAGTTCTATAAGCTAGGAATTATCCCTTCACAATGTCGAAACCATATTTAGTTATTTTTCCCCCTTTCACTTCATATAATTAGCTATAATCCCCCGTCACTTTGTTTGCACTTAATTGGTTGTACCTCCAGCCCCTTCCCTTTCTCTTGACCAATGGGATTCAATCTCCCTTCACCTGTGACTATAAAAGCTGTATCCTTTCTAATGTGTCTTCAGTTATTGTTTTTACTGATGATGGCCTGACCGTCGAAATCGATTTAACATTGTAACTCTTTATTTTTCGTGGAAATAGACAACGTTTTTTCACTAACTTCCGTTTTGAAATGGGTTTCCACAACTTCGTCGCGAGTGATTTAGTTCCCCAAGTAGCGCTGTGCCGACGGCTGTAATACCCCTTACAAAAAGTT
This sequence comes from Adelphocoris suturalis, assembly GCA_030762985.1. Taxonomy (NCBI): domain Eukaryota; kingdom Metazoa; phylum Arthropoda; class Insecta; order Hemiptera; family Miridae; genus Adelphocoris; species Adelphocoris suturalis. The sequence continues at coordinate 9,741,684 of CM061048.1, read as the reverse complement.
GGGTTAAAGAAAAACAGAGAAAAGATTTTTCAGGTACCTACTGACTGCAGTGATGGAAAATGAAGCCTTCAAACTCGGTTTTGCGAGATTGATTCATTGAGGAACAACAGTACGAACTCGTATACTTACAACTTCCTGCATTAATTCATTCAGAAAGAGGCCATATTCAATGCTTCATGTGTTGGTTGAATAGAATTGACTTTTGCCTTAGAACTAACTCTCACCTGATCAGAGTGGCTGAAGGTTGTGTGGGACATGAATTAGCCTCATATTTCACTGAGCTGATTTAGAATGACCTAGTGTAACCTGCAAACCTGTTGATGTTGACTTCTAGTTTCTGTTTCTCGGGCTGAATAGGATAGAAGCTTCATACCCATCCCTAATACTGATTTACATTAAAATTATTCGAAAGAAGAAGCTCAACTACCCATTTGGCAGACTAGTAGCCATGGCGTTGCCTGCATGTTTGCCTCATCAGCTTAGACTGAATCAGTAGGATGTTCTCAAGTCATACTGAATTGCTGTCGAGCTTATCGGGTACCTTTTGGTTGTTCCAGTGCCTTTATCCTGTACATGCGTGTCTCGGCAAATCCATTACGACTGTAGAAGGACTGGGAAATAAAGATGAAGGGTACAATAAAGTACAGGCTGCTCTTGCTACCTTCTACGGTACACAATGTGGGTATTGCAGCCCCGGAATGGTAATGAATATGTACAGGTGAGTCTAATATGGATTATAGATACAAATACCCAAACTCTTAATTATATTGATTGCCAAACTCAAATAATAAACCTGATTGTCTTTTCAGCTTACTTCTCGATAACCCACAAATCACGAGAGCAGAAGTGGAAAACGCTTTTGGCGGTAATATTTGTAGGTGTACTGGCTATCGGCCTATCCTGGATGCTTTTAAAGCTTTGGCGTCTGATGCCCCACCAGAACTTACCAATAAACTTAAAGATATTGAGGTAAGACAGCTACATATACATGATCGTGCTTCCTATGTAAACAAAAAATTCCTGATACATATTTGTGATTTTCGTTCAGAATATTAACAATTGATAACAGTCGTACGTTACTCTTCTGCTCTGAAGATTGCATCATTTATAGTTACAACAAAATATAGGTCATCTGTTACCGAACAATTATAGGATCTTCTGAAGCCTTGTTCGAAAGATGCTCGTGGTATTTGCGGAGGAACCTGCAAGAAGAAGTGCGGAGAAAACCGTTCAATCCAGAAGACGGATGTACCTTATGAAATATCAACTAAAGCAGGAAAATGGTATCGACCAACTTCCTTGCAGGAAATACTGGGCTTATTCGATAAGATCGGGGATCAGCCTTACAGATTCGTCGCAGGAAACACAGCTCATGGTATGCATATTACCTAAGAACTAACTATTTCTGCAAAAACCCCCTGTCGTGCCCGACTTGTAAAATCTTTTATTTCCTACAAAATAAACAGAAATGAACCCAACCGTGTGGGCGCATTCGGTGGAGAGGGTAGAACACCTACCCTGGAAAGGGAAGTGCCCAGTGAGGACTAACATATAACTACGAGTACGTCAGCTGCCCGGTCAGGAGCTCACATCTCCTCCTCAGTGCCTCTCTTCATTTGCTAGGTAAAGCCACGGTGTCACAGACTTGGGCTATCATCTTCTCATCTCATTAGCTATTAGGAGACTACGGTATTTCAGAACCGGCCAGTAGGTCTCTATTCCTCCCAAATTTTACTTTGAACTAATTAGGAGTCAAAATAGTGTTCTATTAGTTCAGAGTTCCACGGATCCATCAAATCAATAGATACCTACTGTTTATTTTCACTCTCCACACGCAACCACAAAACCTCCATTATTTAATAAATCGTCTAATATTTTTCATGCTTGAATTTTTTTACATTTTGTTCCCTACAATATATATATATATATATATATATATATATAATATATATAAGTAGTAAGTGGGCACGTTTGGAAACAACTGAGAGAAAACTAACAGTAAAATATTTAAAGTGAAAACTAACAGTAAAATATTTAAAGTGAAAACTAACAGTAAAATATTTAAAGTGAAAACTAACAGTAAAATATTTAAAGTGAAAACTAACAGTAAAAACTTTTAACACAAAACATCAGAACGTATTTTTTAACACAAAACATCAGAATCAGTGACTTTTTCATTTTTGGGGGGTAAGTTAAAAGAATAACATTTATAATAAAAATGAGTACAACCGCATTATTACAAAAACTTAATTTTGATAGTAGAAATTTCTGTCAAAATTGTGAAAACGACGAGAAATTTCTACTAGAAAACGACATTTTAATTTGCAAAGTATGTTTTTCAGAAGTTATACAAATGACTTATTTTAATAATAGATCTTATAACGTCGTAGTACCAAAATACAAATATGATCGTGTTAGTCACTTTAAAAAATGTATTCAAAAGTATCAAGGAAAGCAATATACTTTTATAAACCCCACTATTTATTCAGACCTCGAGCGCTTATTGATATTTCATGGAATAATTAAAGACGAGCGAGAATCTAGGTCTAAAAAATTTGCAAACGTAAAAAAATCTCATATTATACATTTCTTAAAAGAACTCGGATATACTAAACATTATGACGATTATGTACTTATACACGCAAATTTAACTGGTCAAAAATTAAACGACATAAGTCATCTGGAAAACATTCTAGTCAAAGATTTTGAAAAATTTTCTGAAAAATATTCGTCTATATTTACAAATTCAGAAAGAAAAAATTTTATAAATACAAAGTTTATTTTATACAGACTGTTATTGAGACACAACCATAAATTAGACGAAGGAGATTTTCTTACAGTAAAATCTCTTGATCGTAAAAATGAAACAGACAGAATTTGTAAAGCTATATTCGACTCTTTAGGGTGGGAATACAAAACTAAGTAATTTTTTAATGAACACTGCTCATTAAAAAATAAAATCTCCTTCCCCAGCATTCTGAGCTTTAGCAAGCGTAAAAATTATCCTCAAACTGCTTCTTCAGTATAGCTTTATACACAATGTAAGCCACTAATCTAAGTTGATGTTCAGTGACATTTTTAGGAACCTTAATATTTTTTTTATTAAGGAATGCCTTTACTTCCTCCTTTGTACGGAGTGGTGGTTTACCATCGACACCAAATAAACCTTCTGTAAGCATCAATTTGCTAAATCTATACTCCTTCAATTCATGTAAAATATTCTCTAGTGCGTAAACGTTTTTTTCATAAAATTGAAATTTAGGTGTCTTTACAAACTTCCAGAAACCTCCATGTTTTTCACATAAATCTAATGCTTCGTCGTCTAAACCCATATCTCTTTATTTATTATAGAAAATATTTTTTTTCGGACCCACCTTTAAGAATTCATTGACAATGAGGGGTAAGTTAAAAGAAAGAAAAATAAATGAAAATAAATAGTTTATTTACATCGAGTAGATCAGCTTAGTTTCATAAAAAAAGAATAGCTAGAAACGAATGCGATCGTTGAGGAGCGCTCCTGTAGATAAGGCGCTCCTCGAAGAGCGCTTTGGAGGGGAAATCACGTCACATCGAGTAGTTTTATAAAAGAATAATACTAGATCCAGGCGCTCCTCGAAGAGCGCTTTTGGAGGGGGAAATCACGTCACATCGAGTAGTTTTATAAAAGAATAATACTAGATCCAGGCGCTCCTCGAAGAGCGCTTTTGGAGGGGGAAATCACGTCACATCGAGTAGTTTTATAAAAGAATAATACTAGATCCAGGCGCTCCTCGAGGAGCGCTTTTGGAGGGGGAAATCACGTCATATCATCCCGCGGTCCTCAAAGATAAGGCGCTCTTCGAAGAGCGCTTTAGGTGGGGGAACACAACCTTCTGATTCAAACTGGAGTTCTGGAGGCCGAGGAGCGCTCCTGTAGATAAGGCGTTCTTCGAGGAGCGCTTTAGGTGGGGGAACTCATATTTTTAATCAGGCACATTTTATCTGTGATTCAAACTGGAGTCCGAGGCGCTCTTATCACGTCAGAGAATTACGTCACATCGTCCCGCGCTCCTGTAGATAAGGCGCTCCTCGAAGAGCGCTTGGGGTGGGAGAACACAACCTTCTGATTCAGACGCATTTCAATTCGTTTCCCAAAATGTTTTATATTCTAGAATCTTTAACATGGATTCCACTCGTAGAACTGTTATTGGAAGTACAAATAATTCATTATTAATTGATACTTTTGTCAGTAGCACTTAATGTTTCCATCTGTTATTAAAGTTCTTGCAACTTCCTAACTTTCCACTTCCTCAATAAAGTCTATACACTCATAATACACTCATAATACACTCACTATGGTACGTTTTGTAACTCTGAAGTTCCAAATAAAAGTCTTCAACAATAGCTAACTACAAATAATCTTTAGGTTGAGACATTGTACACACAGCGTCACTTCTGAATGAGAACTGCGTATCGCCTCTTCCTTGACTCATATCGGTGATGCAACCAGTTTATGATAATGTAGATTCACCGAACAGTCGGTAGATTGTGTTTGCAGTTCTAATTCTTTAGTGTCTCGTTATTCGGAGTAGTTTTTATTGAGAATTCTCAATAAAAACATATTCACCCTACCCTAAACAAGTTTAAAATTCCTCTCGAATTATATTTTTAAGTGGCATGTAGTTCAGAGTAACTTCTGAAACCAAAATTACGTAAGCAAAAGTGTTTTCTGGTGCATCATTTTCAAAATCCGCTCGTAAAACTATATTATTTTTTTGTCCAGATATGGACTGTGGTTGTCTAGTCATATTCACACTGAATATTGGATAGCTCTCTTTGAAGAACTGAGGCTCATAATATGGAAGGGATGAGGAATCTTGACATATTATTCTCTTGAAATCTGTAAACATGTCGTAAGCTAAGTTATAATTCTCTGAACTCCAATTTAAATTCAAAGGTTCTCGAGGAAAAATTTTCCCTGCTATTTCAAAACTAATATTTTTTACACTCAAATTATCAAATTTGGAATTATCTTTCTTTTGATCATTTTTTCTGGCAGTTTGGAATACAACAAACCCCCAGATCGGATTCTGTAAATTTCTATAAATATCGGTAATATTATAAGTGATATAATTTTTAGTGACACGCTTTTCAATACATTGCAATTTTTTAAAGTGAAACAAATAAGGAGCGGTACTAAGTTCAGCAATTAATTTATTTTTGGATTCACCCGTATATTCAATTATCGGGACTCGCAGGTAGAAAGTTTTAATTTCCACTTTTCCCTCCACAGCTTCAGGAGAAGTATTATCTTTCTTGTAACGGAAGAGCACATTATCATCAGAATTTCTAGTGAATGTAATTTCAAATCCTCCCCTGTAAATTGGAACTGTTGAATCACTGAAGAACCCAAGGCCTAAATCACCCAATTTACCACTTGCACTGAAATTTCCACCTCCTATAGCTTTCGTATTAAAACCTGAATTCATTACTTTACCATTATAGTTTGCAGGGCCTGGGAAAGAAGCTATGCCCATCACTGTACTAGCAATACCTGGATGATCAATTTCATCAATAAGCGTACTGTGTTTTCTTATTTCAATTTTGGAAAAAAGATGTGCTACAAAATTGTTTATCATCATTACACTATCATTTGTTCCATATGCTTTTGTGGTATCTTTAGGAATGTATTTTCCAGTAATGTAATATTTAATATTGCTGCTAATAAACTCATCATTTAGAAGCAACTTGAAAACGATTCTTTTGTTCTCAGAGTTAAATTCCAAATTATTTTCAGGATTATAGTTTTGATACTCAATACTTGTGATTTCAGAATCGTATTTCGAGTAAATTGCTTTAATTTCATTCATACTTATTTATTATAGGAAAAAAAGTTTTTATAGAATCGAAATTCTATAAAAATATCGAGATAGTGGAATAATTAAAGGGGAGGGGGAATCCCTATAAAAACTGACTTAAAATCTAATTAGTAAAGGTGGTGTCTCGTAGACACCACCTTTAAAGTTAAAATCCAGTTCTGAAAACTTCCCCATGTTTCAAAAGTGATAGTTTGATAGGGTCCGCACTTTTAATTTCTTTCTTATTTTTATTATATTGATTTAGAATATTACTTTTCATATTTATATAATTTTTTATTTCTTGTTCAATATCATTGAACTCTTCATCAGATATTTTACCGTCTTTAATTGCTTTTATGAACTTTTCTTCAATCGAATTTAATTTAGCTTTTGCCAAAAGCGCAATTTCAGAGTGTTTAGTAATTTTTTTATTGAAAAATCCGCTTGAAGTCCTTAATATTACTGATAAGGTTGTCAAGCCTACAGAAATTGGAACACTGAATGGAATTATTATTGGTAATGTTATAGAAGCACCAGTCAGTCCGAGTTCTGAGAGGGCAAATAAAAATTCAGTACCGTAAAGAGTACTGGATAGTTTTCCATATTTTTTACTCAAACCATTTCTCATTTTCTCTTCATCTTCTAAAAATTTAAATTGATTGATAATTCGATTGATTCTATAATTGTTCTCTTTAAACTCGGGAAAAATTATTTTTGGATATAATCTAGGATGAGTTATTGGATTAAATTCTTCAGGGGCTGAAGGTGTTTCATTATTTGTGTACATCATTTTATTATAGGAAAAAAGTTTTTTATAGAATCGAAATTCTATAAAAATATCGAGACTATAAAATTTAATAAAAGAAATTAAGATTTTTCTTCAATGTTCTCACGCTATTTTCAAAATCGTGTCCTTCTGATAGCTTTTTCAAAATTAATAAACATAAATGTCCACAGATAGGAGGATCATATTGGTTTTGGATTTGTTCCTCATTATAAAATAAATTTTCTGAACCTAAATATTGAACAAGTTCTCTCGGTGGTGGTGCATTACCATACGAATCAAAATAATATTTTAAATTGTTATTTTTATAAAATGCAGTCCAGTGGCTTCCAGCCTCATCAGAATTTTCTAGATTTATAATTCCACATTCCGTGTGGTTCACTTTCTCTGGTAAATCATCCTTCATGAAAACTCCTTTGAAATTTTTAATTTTCATTTCTTTCGATAATCTTTCAATATCAAAATTGGTAAGAGGTTGGAAGCTATTTAGTTTTTTGATTTGGTAGGTTTCTTTTTAGGTTTCTTTTTAGGTTTTGAAATAGTTTTTTTCTTCTTCAATCCAGAACCGATACTTAAACTTTTTGCGTTTTGTGCTAATCTCTCCATTTCCAAGTTATGGCGTTTGATTTCTGCTTCTTCAGCAGATTTATGCTTAGAATCAATAACGCTAGAAGCTACTGCAGCTCCACCACCCAATAATGCCCCAAGAGCGCCAATTCCTGCAAAAAGTAAGGGTAAAAATCCCCCTGAATGATTTATTTGCAACTGATCATAATTCATTTCCAATTCCAACCCTTTTTTGTTTTTGATACATTTATCTATCTTTTTTTTCTGAGTTTCATTTAACAGGATTCTATGATTTCCTTTTCCACTAATATCTGCAAAAGTCAGTCGTACTTTTACTGGAACACGTTTTTTATAAGCAGATCTTATTTTTTTCATTTGTATTTCTGACAAATTTATTTGATGTGTAATCATTTTATTATAGGAAAAAAAGTTTTTTTTATAGAATCGAAATTCTATAAAAAACAATCATAATAACTAATTAGTATACGCCCATCCCAAAGACCCGTTTAATTTTCATACCACCTGTTACAGTAGCAGCAGCCAATTTTTCACCGATATTTGTTGAACTTTTCATAATTTTATAAGCTTCTGTTTCTAGTTGTTTATCAGCAAGATGTCTATCACTTGTTTTTTCATGATCCCTATAAAAAATGTCGTGTTGTTTACAAGCTTTATCAAGGCTATTTATACCTTCATCACCTCTATTTAATCTCTTATCCAATTTAGTAAATGGTCCACAATATTGATAACCACCTGGGAGATGCATTTCAGGTACGAAACCGTCTAGTTTGTTCAACAAAGTATTGAAAATACCAGAACCGTTTTTTATCATATTTTTGGGTAAATTATTAATAATTTTAATCAAGTATTCAGTTCCCTTGGGATTATCAATATCTTTCTCCAGTTGATCTTTAATGAAATTTATAATTCCCAATTTTTCATTGTGAAAATTATTATTTCCTGCCTGCTCTTGCGCATACAAATAGTATAGTCTTTGTTGAAGTTGATTCAAATTATCTATATATTTAAATTCTACAGGATTTTCAGTATATTTAATCAACCCAGTACCAATCTTTTTCTTTTTACTATACTCCCAGATTGGTTTTATGATTTCTTTCCATTTTTTACTAACACTTGATTTTGGTTGTTTAGATTCGGGATTATTATTTTGAAACATGCTATTTGTTTGAATGAGGATTCTTGCATAAGCTTTAAAGTCTTCATTAGTGTATTCATCTTTGGATGGAATATCAGAAGCTATGGGTTTTGTTAAGAGCTTCCATAAGCCTTCAGTACCGGAATATTTCATTTTTTCTATTTCAATATCATTGCCATTTACCCGTATCTGTTTATTTCCAATAAATATATGATTTTTTAAAGGATATATTCCAAATTGCCTATCAGGATGAAGAATATATAATTCTGCAATTGACCCAATACCTAAAGGGCCTACAGAAGAGTTTGGTAATTTAACACTTTTTTGTAATATTAATCCCATTTCATCATCCCTATCTGCATTGTCACTTGAAAAGCTTTGATTTAATGTATCTTCAGTATCATTATCAATACCTTGAACCTCGCCATCAACATCTTGAAAAGAAACTTTTTTAGGTGAACTGATAGCCAAGGGGTTAAATGTTTTTATTGCAGGAATGAGTTCTAATTTTCTACCAAGATCTTCATCAGTTTGTTTCACTGCTTTTTCTACCTTATCTAATCGTGAAGTTATAGGTTCATAAGCCTTTTCTTTTGTCTCCTTATCAGATGCTTGGTTAATCCTTTCTTGTTTTGCTAATTTTTGTAAATATTTTCTAAGTTTAATCGATTTATCAGCTTCAGCTACGCTCATGGGTTTACGGTTTGGTTTTGTGAAAAATATTTGTTCATCTTTTTCGGAAGGTTTATCAATCTTTTTGATTTCTCTAAGTTTGGCTTCTTTTTCCTTCATAATTTCAAGTTGCGCTTCTTTGTATTTCTGTCTAAGCGCTTGTTCTAAAGTAATTTTTGTCATGTTTTTATTATAGGAAAAAATTTTTTTTAAAAATCGGTCAAACGCTCAAACGCTTAAACGCTTAAACGCTTAAACGCTTTAGGAACGTTATTTTTGCGTTTTAAAGCGTTTTCCAATGCGATTTTTGAAGCGTTTCCCAATGCGTTTTTATAGGGATTCTCTATAAAAACAAAACTTAAAATCTAAAATATTTCGCCAAATTTCTTTCGGTAACGTCCGTTACTGCGTTTCTTTGTTAGATCAATCGTTAGAAAACCAAAGCCCTCATCCCAACAAGAATAGCATAATTCTTTGAATCGTTCATAAGTGAAATCAGTTCCCACATATTCATCATAAATATCTCGCATGTATCTTGGTCCTTGTCTAAATACACATAAAAAATTAATATTGTTTCTAATGAGTTGTTTATCAACTTTTGACCATGATTGTGTCAAGTAAACGCACGAAATTTTCTTATGACGTCCTCTCACAAAATAATCTTTGATTTCTCTCTGATGTTGAATGTTTACACAATCATCAAAAATAATAAGACTTTTTTCTTCACATGCGTCCAGGGTTATAAGTTCGTCACAATTACTGAAAAACTGCGCTATTTCCACACCATCTTTTGCAGAAATTTTTTCATAATTGCTTCTCAAAATCTCATATGCATTCTGATCCAGAGATTTTGAAAAAATATATAGATGATTAAAGGGGATTTCCCATGGCTTTGTGATGAGATTATAGAGAAGTGTTGTTTTCCCACAACCAGAAGTTCCTACTATTAATGATCTTAAAGGTAATGGTAAAATTCCTTTTCTAGCCTCTTTTTTATCATGCGAAATTGGATCAATCTTGTATTTACTCATATTTATTATACGAAAAACTTTTTACCTATAATAAAAGCATGACTCTAATAAAGATTTCTGATAAACACAAAGATCTAAAAATAACTTTTGATCCACAAATTGTTCTAAATCCCAATAAAAATTATAAACTCGGAATAGTAAAGTTATTAGTTACTTCACCTTCTCTTTCATTTCAAGTAAAAAATGTATTGATATCATTAAAAATGTTTATTATAGATGGATGGTATCATACCGAGCATGTGTTAGATGGCACATTTACTGTTGAGACGTTTAAAAGAGAATTATATTTAAAAATAAAAAATTATATAACTGAACTCATGAAGAAATTTGAGGAGAATAAAACACTTTATAAATCACAAATTGACACATTAAAAAAAACAAAACCTGAAAGTTTGGTTTTTAAAGTAGACTACGGTCCAAATTGTAATAGATTTTATCTTAAATCTCCTGTTGTTCTCGGGTTTATAAAGTATGGAAATTTCTGCGAACTGTTCGATTTTAAACAGTGTAAAACACCTGGGGATTATTTTGATGCTAATAAGGAATATTATTCAGAAGACAATCCAAAATTAATCAAACCTATTTCATTAATTGAATGGCATTGCAATATTACCGATTATAGCTTCGCTACTCATGATGAACATTCAGATCTCCATAGTGAACATGAATTACTCCATGTATCTTTGATAGAGAAAACGATTCTCCCAAATACTACTTATATGGAAACGAATAAGAAAATTCTCTACAGTTCTCTACGAAAAGGAATTAGAGAAATTAAAGAAATTAAACTATCATGTAGAAATGAAAATGGAGATGAGCTGCAATTTGAAAATGTTACAGTTTATTTGCATTTGATTGAAGAGTGAGGAGTTTCTTTTTTATGAGAAATATCTCATAAAAAACCTTTTTTCCTATAATAAAATGGATAATGATTTAACTGATCCTATTTACTGTCACAAGTGTAAGAAGAGAACCAATAATATTGATGCAGAAAAAATACAAACGATAAACGGGAGATGGAGAGTGGCTGCAAAATGTACAAAATGTAAAACTAATAAGAGTAAGTTTATCACTTCCCCCGAGAGAGAAAATTCTGAAGAACCAACTGTAGTAGAAGATCTGAATGTTGATGAAAAATTATCTCTCGCTAAAGAATTACATAAGTCAATAAGAAATAAATTTCAAAAAAGGACAATATTTACTAAAGGTATTGATGATTTGTGGGCTGCTGATTTGATAATCATGAAAAATTATGAAAAAGAGAATGATGGATACGGTTATATGCTTAATGTTATCGATACATTTTCAAAATTTGCATGGACCTTACCCTTGAAGAAAAAGGATGGAAAAAGCGTAACAAAAGCTTTTGAGAAAATCATAGAAAAGGCCAAATCACAAAATCATAAAGCTCCTAATTTACTACATACCGATAAAGGATTGGAATTCGAAAATAAAATGTTTAAAGAATTTCTGAAAAGTCACCAAATAAAAATGTATCATACACAGAATGAAGAAAAATCGGCAATCATAGAAAGATTTAATAGAACTTTAAACGAAAAAATGAAAATCCATTTTGAAGTACGAAATAATAAGAAATGGATCGATATTCTAGAGGATTTGATTCATGAATACAATTTTAAAGATTTCCATAGATCGATTGGTATGATACCTGTACAAGTTAATAAAAATAACGAAGATGAAGTGTTAGTTAGATTGTTTAGGAACCAAAAAGCCTCACAAAAAGTAAAGTTTTCTCTTGGAGATCGAGTTGGAATAACAAGATTTAAGAAAACATTTGGGAATAAATATGATGCTAAATGGACTAGAGAAATTTTTGTGGTTTCTGGAATTCTACCAACAAATCCAATTACTTACAAAATAAAAGATTTAAACGACGAAGAGATTGAAGGATCTTTCTATGCTCAAGAACTACAAAAAACAGAATTCTAGAAAAAACTTATTGGTTCAGGCTCGAAAGAACCAAACAATTGTTAACCGAGATCAAATTTTATGGCTCACATGTGAGCCGCAAAATTTCGTATGAAATGAAAAAGCCGCAGTCGGGTTTCCGACCGCGGCTCACATGTGAGCGTCGGCTCTAAAATTATGAGCTTTCTTACGTTAAAGAGGGTGGGTCCAAATCGGACCCCCCCACTTTAAGAGTTTTGAAAGAAATTTTTAAATGTTCTCGACTTGTATTCGAGTTTAAAGTTAAAGAGGGAGGCGATTCGCCTCCCCTCTTTAAGAGTTTTCAAAACTCTTCTTTAAATGTTCTCGACTTGTATTCGACTTTAACGTTAAAGTGGGTGGGTCCAAATCAGACCCCCCCACTTTAAGAGTTTTGAAATATCCCTATAAATGTATTCGACTTGTATTCGACTTTACATAGGACCCCCCCGTCGAATCGACGGGGGCTACTTATTTACTGTTAAAAATCAAATTGACTTGTATTCTACTTTAACGTTAAAGAGGGGTCGCGAATCGCGACCCCTCTTTAAGGAATTGTGTTTTAAAAGAATATATTCTATAATAAATAAATAGAAATGAATAGGGAGCAGCTATTGAAAAAAATTAATTTTGAAAACAACACAAACAAGCTTTCTGAACTAGAAATCGGAAAACCTTACAAAATTATAAACTTTGAATTTGTGTCAACGAAATACTCGTGGGAGGCTGTTATAGCCAATCTAGGAGAATTTAGAGTGTTCATACCAGAAAGATGTATTCAAAAATTTGATAAAAATGAACTCCAAGCTCTAGTTGAGTACGGTGTTTGCTTAGTGTACCATGGAATCACCAAATCAATAAATGGGAGAGACATGTATAACATCAAGTTTGTTTAAAACCCAATCTATTAAAGGTGGGGGGCGAATCGCCCTCCCCTTTAAATATTAATAAAAACGTTTTAATGGAAATTTTCCATTAAAACAACAATATATAGTATCCATACAAGAAAAGCGGGTGGATAATATAAAAATTGAGGGGTAAGTTAAAAGAATCTCTTTTCTAATAAAAATGAACGATACGAAAAAAAATGAAGGGTTAGTTAAAAGAACCCCTACTATAATAAAAATGCAAGATACTATTAAAAAACGATATGCAGATAAAATCTGTTAAAAATGTGATCGAAAAATCACATATAAAAACTGGGCTCGTCATTTAAAAACACCATTCCATCTAAAAAATGACCCTAACCAAACTCTTAAACCTCAACAAAGAGTCGTTGAGAAAGGATTCAGAGTTAAAGATTTGAGAAATGAAGCGAAAGATTACAATTTAAAAGGTGGTTATAAAATGAAGAAAAATAATCTTATTACAGCTTTAAATGATATTAAAAATGTATACTTTAAGAAAAGTGATCTAGAAAAACTAACTGTTAAAGAACTACGCGAAATAGCTAAAGAAAAACATATTAAAATTAAAAAACCGAATAAAAAAATCAATATCATCGAACATCTAATGCACCCACAAGGGCATGCATTTAAAGTAAAAACAGGAAAAATGTTCAATTTCGACGATGACTTGGTTAATGAAAACAAAGAAAAACGAAAATCTCCTTTTACTATTATAGAAACTAAATCTCGATACATTAAAAAATTTAAAACTACAGAAATCGATTATTGTATAAAATTATCTAATATCATACAAGTCGAAAAAGCTGTATTTGCTATGTTAAATTTGGCTAAAGAAAAATCTAATTTCCAAACCGGGGATAAAATTATGATCGTTGCCCAAAACCCTCATTTTCACCATGATATATCGAAAGATTTAAGTAGTAAATCAAACGTTTTATCTCGTATACAAGCTAAAGAATTTACCCAACACGTAAGCAACATTATTAGTTCAAACGAACACGTTGAAATTACCAATACCACGTTCCACATTAAAATCATTAATTTACCGAGAGGAGCAAAAGGTGTCAAAATATTAAATTTGGCTGAGAGTAAACACACAAAAAAATGTATCACTCAAATTAAAAATGTCGATAACTTATGCTGTCCAAGAGCCATAATTACCGCGTTAACTTATCATACTAAGGATATTTTCAATCGGAAACTCTCAGAAATTGATGTAAAACAAATCAGAATGGGCCGCCCAATTCAACTAGATTTAGCTAAAGAACTTTGCGAAAAAATGGGTTCATACACCGAGGAAGGTTTCACATTGCAAGATATCAAAGTTGTTGAAGAATTATTAGACATTCAAGTTAAAGTTATCTGCGCCGAAAATTTCAATACCGTTATTTACGAAGGAGAAAAGAAAGATACTATAATTTATCTTTATAAAGATGGGAATCATTTTGATGTTATTAATAGTGTAGCAGCCTTTTACGCCTCCTCATATTACTGTAAAAATTGTGATACTCCCTATAATAATAAAGAGAAACATGAATGCAAAAAGACTAGAAATAAAGATGTCTGTACACTCTGTAAACAAATACAACACGATGAAAAAGATAAAAATAAAATATTCTGTAACGATTGTAACCGTTATTGTTATAATGATAATTGCTTTAAAAATCATAAAGAAGTTTGTAAAATAATCTATAAATGTGTAAACTGCGGGAAAATTTGCAAAAGAACCGACGAACATAGATGTGGTTCTGGAAAATGTCGAAACTGTCAAGAAATATTCGACGATATAGGTGGTCATGAATGTTTTATGTTAGCAAGACGATCAAACGGTGGGTATTGTACAGTACCTTGTACTTGTAATAATCGTTCTGATATCACAGCAGAAAAATGTACTGACACCGAAAAATACATAACATTTGATTACGAAGCAATGCAGGAAACAGGAACCCATGAAGCAAATCTTGTTATAGCTCACTACCACGATGGTACTAAATTCGTATTCAAAACTAATGAGGAATTTTGCGAGTGGTTGATTTCAAGTAAACACAAAGGGTACACTGCCATAGCACATTATGCAAAAGGATATGATTCTCAATTCATTCTGAAATACTGCGTCGAAAATACTATGAAACCTTACACTATTTATAATGGAACTAAACTAATGTTATTAGAAATTAAAGGAATAATAAGAATAATCGATAGTTCTAACTTCGTTGCATCTCCGTTATCTGCTTTTCCAAAAACGTTCGGATTAACAGAACTAAAAAAAGGATATTTCCCCCATTATTTCAATACTCGAGATAATCAAAATTACGTTGGACCAATTCCTGATACTAAATTTTATGGGGTTGATTCAATGAAACCCGAAGTAAGAAAAGCATTTTTGAAATGGCACGCTGAAAAAGTAAAGGAAAATTATATATTCGACTTTCAGAAAGAAATATTAGAATATTGTGAATCAGATGTCGATATTTTGCGAAGGGGTTGTATTGAATTTAGGAAGCAATTTTTAGACATAGCTAATATCGATCCTTTCCAATATTTAACTATAGCGAGTGTTTGCATGGCCATTTTTCGGTCAATGCATCTCAAAGAAAATACTATCGCTGTGAATAAAGAAATTAGAAAAGAAACATTTAGTAAAGGTTCAATATCTTGGCTTAGTACTTTTAAAAATGTACAACATGCTTTAAACGGAGGAGAAGTTACAATTTGTGGAGCAAAGGTTGATGGTTACGATAAAATAACAAATACCGTGTACCAGTATCATGGCTGTTTTTGGCATGGATGTCAAAAATGTTTCCACGAAGATACTATTAATAATGTAAACAATGAAACTATGGGCGATTTGTTAGAAAAAACTAATCAAAGGAGTAATCAAATAAAAAATGCCGGTTTTAAATTGATAGAAAAGTGGGAATGTATTTGGTTAAAATCGAAAGCTTATAAATCAGCATTAAATAGAAATATAAGCGTTATTGAACCATTAAATCCTAGAGACGCATTTTTTGGTGGCAGAACCAATGCTAGTAAATTGAAAGTCGTAAATAAAAAATTAAGATATATCGATGTTTGTAGTTTGTATCCAACAGTTCAATATTTCGATTATTATCCCTTAGGTCATCCAACAAAAATTCATAAACCTGAGAAATATGATGAAAATTGGTACGGATTAATCAAATGTAAGATATTACCTCCTAAAAAATTATATCACCCAGTTCTACCGATCAAAAGAGATAAACTTCTATTTATTTTATGCGAAAAATGTTTTGTAGATAAATGTAATACTTGTTCACACGATGAAAATGAAAGAGCTCTGGTTGATACTTGGACTACAGATGAAGTAAATAAAGCTATTGAAAAAGGTTATAAGATTCAAGAAATTTACGAAGTATGGCATTTCAAAGAAAAAAGTAATGAATTGTTCAAAGAATAAGTAAAAACATTTATGAAAATAAAACTAGAGACTAGCCCGTGGGAAAGCGACTTTGGAACTATTGAAGAATATATAAAAAGCGTTAAAGAAAGTCTCGATATAGATTTAGAAAAAGAAAGTATTAAACCAAATCCTGGACGAAGAGCAGTAGCAAAGATTTGTTTGAATTCTTTGTGGGGAAAGTTTGGGCAAAGATTGAACATGTCACAATCTGAATATGTTGTTGATATAACAAGATGGTACGATATACTTTTAGATGACAGACTAGAAATTGGTTCATGCCAATTTCTGAATGACAATATCGTGCAAATATCTTATAAATTTTTGAATCAATACATCGAAGATAGTTTTTCAACTAACGTTTTTGTAGCTGCTTTTACCACTTCCAATGCAAGATTAAGATTATATGATATGCTTGATAAAATAGGAAAGAATGTTGTTTATTATGATACAGATAGTATTGTTTATATTGATGATGGGAAAACTCTTGTAAAAACAGGTTGTATGTTGGGTGAGTGGACTGATGAATTGGGAAAAAATAATCACATTGTAGAATGGATTAGTACGGGCCCCAAGAGTTACGCTTATATAACCAATCAAGGAAAAGAAACTATGAAAGTTAAAGGATTTACTTTGAATTATCAAAACGGTAAATCATTAAATAGAGAAGCTATGAATAAAATGTTAATAAAAGAAATAAACAGCGTTAAGCTAAAATATAACATGATTACGCGAAATGTAAAAGATAAAACATTAGTAAACAAAGAAGTGGAAAAAGAGTTTAAATTTCAATATGATAAACGAAATATAATGGAAAACAAAGAAACCGATATTATCGATACTTTACCTTGGGGATATTAAACGTAAACATTTAAGAAACTCTTTATATAAAAATCAGTAGTAAGAGGGCACGTTTGGAACATTAACAGGGATTCAAGTCGTTAAATGAAAAAGTCACTTGGTCTGATGTTTTTGTGGCAACTTTTAAAATTGAAACGATGAGTTAAAGGAATGGGGTTTTATAATAAAAGATGGCCGATAAATTTTTGGAAAGAATCAATGGTAGGAGCGAATTTAGTACGTTTAATGATTTAAAACGTAACAAACCTTATGTGATCCTTAAAGCGGAAAAGGTGAAAGCTAAATTTGGCGAAACTATAGCGGTAGACTTGGAGGGTGGCTTTACCAACATATTGTTACCAATTCATTTTTTAAAAAAATAGGTTTAACCAAGAGGGGGATTTAGAAACACTCGTGAAAGACAAATATAAATTGATCTATAAAGGTAAAGTGACACTTAAAAATGGTAATAAAATGCATTGTATAGAGTTTACAGAATGAGCTGATGGTATAATTAATATATACAATTTTTAGTGATACATGTCATTAAAATTAAAACCTACTGTAATTTTTAGAGTTTCACTAAAGTTTCTAATAGGAAAAAATATTCTTTTAACTTACCCCCCCAATGAAAAAGTCACTGATTCTGATGTTTTGTGTTGAAAAATACGTTCTGATGTTTTGTGTTGAAAAGTTTTTACTGTTAGTTTTCACTTTAAATATTTTACTGTTAGTTTTCACTTTAAATATTTTACTGTTAGTTTTCACTTTAAATATTTTACTGTTAGTTTTCACTTTAAATATTTTACTGTTAGTTTTCACTTTAAATATTTTACTGTTAGTTTTCTCTCAGTTGTTCCAAACGTGCCCACTTACTACTTATATATATACGCTGGTATTCGAACCCACGACCTTCGTCTCATGATTAAAATAAATAAAAAAAATTTCAAGAAGCCTGGCTGGATTCGAACCCACGACCTCGCGCTTCGCGTCCCGGACGTTACAAAAAAAATTGTTGGGGGTCGGCCTAAGAATTGCATGGCAATTAAGTCCCCTAAGCCTCTGTAATATTGCTAAGTAACCATAATGAACTAATAATATGTAAAATTAATCATTATTAAATGATCTGACTGTAGAACTGTAGGTCTACCGTCCGTTTTATATATATATATATATATATATATATATATATATATATATATATATATATATATATATATATATAACGGACGGTAGACCTACAGTTCTACAATAATATGTATATATAAATAATATAATAAATATAATAATATATATATTATATATATCACGGACGGTAGACCTACAGTTCTACAGTCAGATCATTTAATAATGATTAATTTTACATATTATTAGTTCATTATGGTTACTTAGCAATATTACAGAGGCTTAGGGAACATGAGATGTTGATATACGAGCATCGAAAAATGAGAGCATTCCAAAAAGTGGCGAACGATTTTCCTGCTATGAAAACTAAGGGAGTTACACTTCCCTAGTATCGCATTGGTTGTACGTGAAAATCAATGGAAAATCAATATTTTCGCCATGACGTGACGGTCGAAAGAAATGGAAACGTCCTGTTAATCATTATTAAATGATAAAATGCATTTTTTGCAGTGAGGGTGTCCATTTGGAGGTAGTAACAAATAGCCCCACCTTGCTCACACCAAAGCTAACGTAATGTAACCAAGATAACCTAGACCTAAAGTTTAGATGTAAACTTTACATCTAAAGCATATTTAACTTGTGTTCTTACAAGCGTCTGATTACCTTGACGCAAGTAGTCGAATTTAAAAAAATCGAGGAATAATGGATTCAACATGTTGTAAAAGATAAATAATCAACAGTAGAGGCTTGCTGATTATAACATCGATACCAACAATGTAATTATTGATATGGTGATAAAAATTAATTGAAATAAACATTGCCCGGCATAGTTTGAGAGTCGAGCGCAGATTTTCAATTGAATGTTGTATCATTATTTAATTCTTACTGCAATTTCGAAACTAAATGGAAATCCCCCTAACCCCCATAAGCTGGATAGATTCAGTTTATGGATTAAAGAAAAGGCTAGATGAAGTCTAATATGGATTAATGCAGTAACATCTGCTCTGTTAACATCTGACGATTACAAATGAATAAAGGTTAATGAAGGAGTATGTGACTATTTTTAAATTAATTTTACATTTACAGGATAGACTGATTAGTGATCAATTAAAACTTGGAATGCTTACATCAAGATTGCCTCTTAGTTATATGGTTACATACATCTATCTACTGTTCTTTAAAATAGGTAACGTTAGAATTCATAATTTTACAGGAGTTTACAGAATCACGGAACCAGTTGCCTATTATATCCAAGTCTCGGAAGTGAAAGAACTTCACGAACACACACTGAATGAAAATTCTCTGGAGATAGGGGGCAACACGTCGTTGACAGACACAATGAAGCTCATGGATAAAATTGCCAAAGCAGTCCCGGATAAATTCGGTTATTTGAAAACAATTCGTCAGCATATCGATTTAATAGCGAACGTCCCTGTTAGAAACGTAAGCCTACATATTTATAGGTTTCATTCTAGTGTAGCATTGTAGTGTAAAGTTGTTTGCTTAGTTGCGAAAGTTCAGTAGCACCTGATGTGTAACATTCATCTGATGAACGATTTAAGTTTAAAATTTGATACCTGCATCACGTTAAGATTTAATTGATCATCATCCATTTTTATATTTCAGGTTGGAACAATAGCTGGGAATTTGATGATAAAAAATGCTCATAAGGAATTTCCGTCTGACGTATTTCTGTTGCTGGAAACAGTAAATGCCAAAATTTGCATTAGTGAGTACTGAAAAATCTATTTGAAAAAACTATTTAGTACTGTAGGTACCTTATTGTAATACCTGAAACGTCAAGCCTCTAATCACTCTACCGAAAATGAGGACTTTAAAATTTTGCACCAATGAGAACCTAGGTAGCGAAGGCAATGTTAACGCGTTTGGGACAGTAACATAATTTTCTCCTCAATCCCAAATTTCCATTAACATTTTTTGTTAAAGACCATCTTTAACTATCTCTATTTCGTATCTGTCTGTAACAGGAATTTTGCGAAGTTATTAGGGAGTTTTTGCAGTTTTCCATCTGTGTCGTTATACAAATAGAGGTTTTTCTAGTGCCAGCAAACCAGAAGCTAACCACTGAGTCGTACTGTACGAATCGGGAATCGTTGTACGATTGAATGAAACGATTCAAAAGTCACACTAACGTGACTACAGTACTCCAACTCTTCAAATGTGGTTTAATTTTTTCAATAGAAATAGATGTGGTAGAAGAAGGAAGGGAACTTGGAAGGGTAGTTGTAGCATCATTGAAATTCGCCTTGGCTAAGAAGAATCTCTCTCGGGAAATTCAACGTGATCAACGATCAAGATGTACCTACCTATATTAGTATATTATAAATATGTACGTATCTGTACCTATTACCTACATATGTACGATATTTACACTTTTTTCTCTTGGACAATTACGTTTTATTATTTAAAACAACGAACCATTTTTGAAATCGTGGATACCTGCTAATACGCGACAAAGGGCGAAGACAGCAGTTCCTTTCTGGGTTTATCTTCTCTGTTAAGTGGCACAATCCCTTGGTACCCATTTCATCAAAATCGATCTATCAGTATCGGAGCTTCGTCTATAACAACCAATTTCAGGTTTGACATGTGTAATGGTTAAATATTTCAACAAAATTAGTAGGATGCCTTCCTCAGACTTGTACCCAAATACCCTCGAGCGAAATCGGACTGATGGTAGATCGTGAAGCTTTAGAATCCATTACAAGGTATCAGCATAATTTAAATGAGGATGAATCCTACAAACCAGAATAAATTATAATCGACCCAAACGCAGCAACCTGTCGTGAAATTATCAGGATTGGGGCCAAACAAATGATTCCTCCTCTTTCGCCGATCTTTCGATAAATTTATTATCTTCTTCAGGGCTCAGAGGTGAACTACAGTGTGAAAATCACACCACTCAGCGACCAACTCAGTAAATTATGCTTCAAAGGTTGCAAACAGGTACAACTCAATGAAGAAACTAAAAACCAGTCTATTGCAAATTAAAAAAGAAGAAGAAGAAAATAACATCAGGCAGTCACAAAATTTGATGCTATTTAAGAAAATCGAATTATTAGTATAATTTTGTGACTGCCTGATGTTATTTTCTTCTTCTTCTTCTTTTTTTAATTTGCAATAGACTGGTTTTTAGTTTCTTCATTGAGTTGTACCTGTTTGCAACCTTTGATGAGTTGGTCGCTGAGTGGTGTGATTTTCACACTGTAGTTCACCTCTGAGCCCTGAAGAAGATAATAAATTTATCGAAAGCTCGGCGAAAGAGGAGGAATCATTTGTTTGGCCCCAATCCTGATAATTTCACGACAATCCTACAAACCGACCACCTTTTATGAAAATCGTGAATATTACAATGTCCATGTCATGCCACCTTAAAATAGGAAAAAAAAAAAGATTAGGTATAGCATTATAGGTCATAGTTATGGAAGGTTGCATGCTCCGAATAGGATTTTTCTATTCGTACAACGAATGGACCGCTAACCATTAGTATTTTACGCGCATGCGCAATGCTCCATTTCTACTCGTAGTTCCTCCCACCCAACTACGACTCAGCGTGGCAAAAACTCTCTAGTACGGTAAAATATTCCCTCGAACCCTCATAGTGAGCTCAATGAATGGAAAGCACAAATCCAAAACAGTATCGAAGCCGTGGGAAATCCAATGCAATCCAATTTCGAGCAAGAAGCATTAAGCTCACAAAACCACCCTCAGTATGGGGCACTTCGATGTGAAAGCGATATAGTGCCTTTGAGAAGCTTTAAAAACTTTAAGGATTGTGAATTGTATTTTAAGATCAGAGGCGACCTTTTAGCGCTGAAATATAGGCTTTACGAGTCAGGTAATCAGGTTTGCGTCCTGAGTAGCAGTGGAGCTGTATGGAAAACGCATTCCATTTTATCGGAAACTGCACGGCGCTGATTAGTGTAAGACTTATGTATTTAAATGAAACCAAAATTAGCTGGGAAGAGTAGTTGATATCAATCAAGTCCAACAGCCCAAGTTTGGTCAGATACTGTTTGGTGGCATGGATATTTAAGGCATAATGCTATAGTTGAATACGAGTTATTAAGTTGAATGACATACTTATATATATATATATATATATATATATATATATATATATATATATATATATATATATATATATATATATATATATATAATGTTTGTTCTATTGTGTATAATAAATTACAAATATGTGTTTTAGTCCCTTATTTTGAATCTGGTTAATTCAAGTTAATGTGATTATTTATGTGATGGACTCAGTGATATATTAATTAGTTCTGATTGAGGCAAACTCATCTGAAGGTCTATAATGACCTTGATTTCAACAATGAAAGCATTATTTCATTCATTCATTCATTCAATGATAGTGGATAAAACCAAATAAATGACCTGTGAAGTGGAGGGGGGCTATTTGGTCTTCATATACTGAACTCAATAATACGGATAAAATATTTCTCTTATGTGTTCGTTCCCATCTTAAACAAAACCGCGACGTGACGAAAAGTTGAACTTAAGTTTTCGAGCGTTTAACAAGCAGTATTGGGAACACCTTAACTCTGTGCTCTATTTAGGTTTTAACGAAGATGTCTCATCTCTACCAGCCTCATATGCTTATTTTGATTTACAGTTGACAGCAAAGGCATGGAATCCACAATGTCACCGATTGATTTCGTTCCAAAAAATATGCACAAGTCTATTATTAGCAAAATTATCTTACCAGCTCTACCAAGCAATCGATTTCACCTTCGAACATTCAAGGTAATTTAGTTCAAAGCCCTCCAAGGGTGGCTGAACGGTGATTTCCTATCTAATAACACGTAAACCTATCTTAACTAATTTATTGAATTTGCATTCTTTTCGACATTTTGTGTATCATGAATACCTCTGTTGACAACAGGAAATTATTTTCCATATCCTATGTGAAAAAGTCCGTTATCATTATTATTATAATTTAGTATTATTATCATAATTTATCATTGAGCATCATCTGAACGAGACTGAAGACCCTGACTTGCTCTTTAGTTCGATTACTCTCCGCGGGGCATTCCCAGCGCTCCAGTCGCCATGTTATTGTTCTATTATCTTCCGCCAACGCTGATTTCCTCAAGGAGTGTCTGGAAACCGAAACCAAGAAATGCTGCCAGAGCGTTCTCTAAAACCAGGTACTTAGTTTCAACTAGTCAAAACTATTATAAGGTGTAAGCTCGTCTACAACCACTCTTGAGAGAGTTTTTACAAAGATCAGTTTTTTGCATAGATCAGTGGTCAGGATGCTCGCTACGCTCGCATCTCAAAAATACATAACATCAAGTCGTCAATCTCATAGTAAAAATTTAGATTAGTTGGACGTATAGATAACAGAACGATAACATGGCGACTGGAGCGCAGGGAATGCCACGCGGAGAGTAGTCGAACTAAAGATCAGGGTCTAGAGTCCCGTTCATCTGATAGCAAAATGATTTTAGCAAAGCCCACTAAAGTTTGCTAAACGGTAATTACCAACCTATCTATTCGAAAATCTCTCCTTCCTAATTCGGTGAAATTGCGTTCCTTTCCGAAATTTTGTGAATCATTCGTGTTACCTCTATTGACAACTGAAAATGACTTTCCCTGTGAACAATTCTGTTACCATTGAGTATCATTATCATTGAATATTATTATCATTTATCATTATGTTAGCAACTTATCATCTAAATTAGCAAAATGATTTTAGCAAAGCCCTCCAAAGTTTGCTGAACGGTAATTACCAACCAATCAACTCGTAAACCTCTCCTACCTAATTTATTGAAATTGCGTCCCTTTTCGAAATTTTGTAAATCATTCATGTTAGCTCTATTTACAACTAAAAATTACTTTCCATGACATCTATCAACAAGTCTTTCCCAAATTTTGAATCAAATGTTGATTCATCCTTTCATCCACAGATCATGCCTCGATCTCAAAATGTTCACGCTTACGTTAATGCAGGGTTCTTGTTCCAATTAGACAAGGATTACAGAACGATTTCGAAACCCAGAATTGTCTACGGTGGCATCTCCGCGGAGTTTGTAAGTATTTGTATGATTCAATTCTACTGTCTTACTAGCATGAAAATTTCCACAACATGAAGAGAAGTTATTCTGATTCCTAGAATTTAACTATGCAAACCTAATGTAGTGACCTTGAAAAATGTCACTGAACAGTAACATTGTTCAATAGAACGAAATCGAATAGGTAGATGAAGTACCCAGTCATAAGCATGGTTTTATGTTTGGTCATGTGATTTTCTTGTACGTTATATGTTTTTAAACTAGGTTCATGCATCAGAAACTGAGGAGTACTTCAATGGAAAATATTTATTTGTATCCAACACATTGAAAGCTGGTTTGAATATGCTCGATGGAGAGTTGAAACCGACTCAATACTTTGACAAAGATATAAGATACACGAAGAATCTGGCTATTTGTTTATTTTATAAGGTTTGTATTTAGGCCTTACAATACTTACTATAGAATATGTTTGTAATGCCTTGTTTTGCCTGACCATGTATCTTATTTAGTTTCTAAAATAAGTAAGGTTTAGAGTCTGACTGGCGAGCAGAACAGAGAGGTGGAGGAGCTGCAAGGAAAGGGAGAGACCCCAGTGGGGGTAACTACATAAATGTTTCTGCTCTGCTCACCGGCCAGATCCTAATTCTGATTGTTCTCTCAACTGCAAAACCAACTGCCTCTTCAGTACACCTTCCTCAAATCTCATTCACAAATTGGCTCTTAGAACATTTGTGTTATGGTATCTTTGACCGGACGATTACTTATTCATTCTATTCTTTCAGTTTGTGATTTAGTATTCTGTCCATCCAAGCTATATTATTATTTGGAATGGATTTTAAATAGTTAGTGCTAGGGTAGATGCACCAGCAGTAGGCACTTTAACAAAAAAAATCACGTTTTTTGTGTGTCCCGATGTTATTTTTCATACTATTTTATTTTCAATGCTTGTTGAACATTACTCAACTCCTCCAAAAGCTAATTACATTTAAATTTTCTAAATAATAGACGATTATGATTTTTTTTAATTGAAAAAAAAAAACCGGACGCAAGTTTTTTTACCAGTAGAAGGCATTGAAACTCCAGTAGTAGGCAGGGAAATGAACCAGTAGTAGGCATTGGAATTCCAGTAGTAGGGCTCGCCTCCACGTCCAGCCGGGGGCAAGCCCCCCGGACCCCCCATTAAGTTGCTCGCTTCGCTCGCAACGTGTGGCATGTAGGGAATATTGCTCGCTTCGCTCGCAAAGTCTGGCATGTAGGATGTGTTGCTCGCTTCGCTCGCAAAGTCTGGCATGTAGAAAATGTTGCTCGCTTCGCTCGCAAAGTATGGCATTTAGGGGATGTTGCTCGGTTCGCTCGCAAACGGTAGATCTCTAAGGGTAGGTTTAACTTCTGTAGGGGATGCTGCTCGCTTCGCTCGCAAACGGTAGATCTCTAAGGGTAGGCTTAACTTCTGTAGGGGATGCTGCTCGCTTCGCTCGCTTGAGGAAGTTATACTGCCCACCCAACTTGGCAGACGTTTTTTTCAGTTGGGAATTATTACAAACAAATTAAAACCACGAAAAGTTTATTCGGGGATGTTGCTCGCTTCGCTCGCAAGGTATACCTGTATATGTGTAGGACAAAGTCCGTATTTATTATTTGAAATGGCTCTCGCTTCGCTCGCAAGGTAGGTACCTATGTAGGCATACCTGCTCGCCTCGCAATGTTGTGACATCGAACCCTTCACGTCAATTCTTGAGCCTTCTCTCGTCCACGGCAGAATCATTTTAATCGCTTTGCTCGCTTCTGCTCGCAATTCGTCACGCTTCTCGTCACTTTTTTCGATATCCGATTTCGGATTCAGATTCGGCGGACCCAAAGCTGTATTTCGCCCGCGAAAACCGTTCCGAAAAACGTACCTTTATGGGGTATATTTTAATCGGAAAAAACCAAGTTTTTCGGCGGACTTTTCGAGAAAACGGGTCCGTACTCTCGCATTTTTTTAACGCATTTCCCGATACTTTTTTCGCGATCCGATCGCGCCGTCGTCTTCCTCGTAGGAAAACCTACGAAACCCGTATTTTTCCGGAATCGTCAACGGCCGTTTAGAGGGGTAGGGGAAGCGGGGAAGTCCAAAAAGCGCACATTAATTATTACTTCGACCCCCCTCCCGCCCTACGGCCCATGGTTCGGGTGGGATTAGAAAATTTTAAATTCGCTTATACACCCTATCGGAAAATCCCAAAAAGATCCCCCCACTCGTAGATCCGGCCCACTCATCCGTTTGGCCGTGCATAGACACGACAGACAGAGCGACAGACAGAGCGACAGACGGAGTTTCATTCTTATTAATAACTAGCCGCTCCGGCTCGCTACGCTCGCCTCCACGTCCAGCCGGGGGGCAAGCCCCCGGACCCCCCATTAAATTGCTCGCTTCGCTCGCAAAGTGTGGCATGTAGGGAATATTGCTCGCTTCGCTCGCAAAGTGTGGCATGTAGGGAATGTTGCTTGCTTCGCTCGCCAAGTGTGGCATGTAGGGAACGTTGCTCGCTTTGCTCGCAAGGTATACCTGTTTATCCTTGAGGAAGTTATACTGCCCACCCAACTTGGCAGACGTTTTTTTCTGTTGGAAATTCTTACAAACAAATTAAATCTTATAAAACTATGTGGAACCACGAAAAGTTTATTAGGGGATGTTGCTCGCTTCGCTCGCAAGGTATACCTGTATATGTGTAGGACAAAGTCCGTATTTATTCTGTTGAAATGGCCTATGTATACCTGCTCGCCTCGCAAGGTATTGCGTAGAAGTGCAAATGGGAACCCCCTGTGAGGGTCCCTTCTGGTAAGCAACGTTGTGAAACGGGCGGCCCGGGTCGATTAAAAATGTCATATTAAACGGTTCCCCTCGCTTCCGCTGGCAATTCGACCGAGTTCTCGTCACTTTTTTCGATATCCGATTTCGGATTCAGATTCGGCGGACCCAAAGCTGTATTTCGCCCGCGAAAACCGTTCCGAAAAACGTACCTTTATGGGGTATATTTTAATCGGAAAAAACCAAGTTTTTCGGCGGACTTTTCGAGAAAACGGGTCCGTACTCTCGCATTTTTTTTACGCATTTCCCGATACTTTTTTCGCGATCCGATCGCGCCGTCGTCTTCCTCGTAGGGAAACCTACGAAACCGGTATTTTTCCGGAATTTTCGACGGCCGTTTAGCGGGGTAGGGAAAGCGGGGAAGTCCAAAAAGTCCAGTCATGCAGCATGACCCCATGAGCGAATTTTTGAAGAAATCTTCGACATTTCAGTCGCTATTGATCGTGTTGAGAAATTTTAGTTTATGATTTTGATAGACAAGCATGGAATCAAATTATTAACACATGCACAGAGTAAACTCATCAGTTGTGATTACAATTTTTTTTTTTTTTTTTTTTTTTTAAAGCACCTACTACTTACGTTTTAAACAGCATGGTTCTAGGATTGGTTATACAGGGATACTTCCATAAGAGTAGTTCAATCTGAATTTGGACAATGTTTCATGCAAATATTACCGATTTTTACAACTAGCGAACGGCATTATTGCGATTTTTGACTGATTTTTCAACTTTGAAATTTTTGAAAACTTGATACATATTCTTATAGGAAATTTTACGCTGATTCCGAATATACCACATGTTAGTATGCTGAAAAAATTATTTCGCACAACAAATCGCAAAAAACAGGCTATTTTGAAATTGTTGACTACATTTTTGAAAATTTCAACCCGAAGATGTAATCCGATCATGCTGGCCAACGAACTTGAACTTTCGTTTTGTGTCCTTAACATTTTAAAATTTGTTTGAAGTTTCTAGCACAATTCTACGGACAGTTATCGTCTGGAATGACACATACATACATACATACATATATACATACATACATATATACATACATATATACATATATACATACATAAAAAAATGCGTTAAACTTCAGAATATGATTCAGAATAGCTTGAAACGGATTTCTGCATAAAATTTTTTCAAAAATTCACATTCTACAAATTTTGAGGCGAGAGCAATAGCTTAATTTTCTTCAAAAATTCGCTAAAAGCGCACATTAATTATTACTTCGACCCCCCTCCCGCCCTACGGCCCATGGTTCAGGTGGGATTAGAAAATTTTAAATTCGCTTATACACCCTATCGGAAAATCCCAAGAAGATCCCCCCACTCGTAGATCCGGCCCACTCAGCCGTTTGGCCGTGCATAGACACGACAAACGGACAAACGGACAAACGGACGGAGTTTCATTCTTATTAATAGTATAGATAGAGATGTTTCCTCTCAACGAAAATGTATCGCAAATACATCAAGGCCTGAAACATCATAGTTTACCACATTTCTCAGCCCTCATATTGAATTATTCTTTTAAATAAATGCTATACATAGGCCACAATAGTCGTAATACAAATTAAAAAAATACGAAATATAAAACTGACTTTTACTAGGTATTGACTAATAACAAACTTCAGTCTATCACAAAACGACAAAGTATCACATTGGTACTTCAGCATCAGTAGTAAACAGTAGTAAACGTTCAGTATCCTAACATGTGGAGTTCTGAGATAAAAAACCTATTCCAGTAGTCGGCACCTTCGGGATCCAGAAGTAGGCACCCCCTGCCAACTATTGGAACTACTCATTTTCTGAGAAAACCTCAGATACTGTCGTATTTCAAATTAATAACTGATGAAAACTTTGTTGCTAACAGAAAAATAAGGTATTTCCAGTAGTAGGCAGAAGTTCCTACTACTGGAAAATTCAGTATTTTTTATGACCCAGTAGTAGGCACGTTATTTTAGCCAAAATTAAAACATTCTACATCTTCTCGAGGGTATATAAAAGATAACAAGAAACATAAAACAGATCCAAAATTGCCTCAAAGTGGGGCTAAAATATTAAAAACCAAACTCACCTCCTTAGCAGATCTGTTAAGGCAGACAACCTCATGGAGATTGTTTTGTTAACAGGTGGCATAATGTAACCAAGACTGCCTCGATCATCTAGATGATTCTAGAAGAAATACAGCACTTGCTAACCTTTAAAACGGTGCCAAATTCAAATATTTTAGTGGTTCCAATCACTTATTTTAAGGAGTTGAAGTCACAAGTGCCTACTACTGGTGCATCTACCCTAAGGGCTTAGTCGCCGTCAATTATTGGTACGGGCGTATCGTTCGGCAATTAGGGGCAGAATGTGCAGCGAATAATAGGTCATTAAGCTATTAGGTAGGAGGTTATTAGCAGGCTTAATTATTTCAGATGATGAATCCACTAATCAACGTCTTTTGGAGTGATTAAATTCATTCACACTCACAACCACAGTACCTAATATTTAATATATGCACATATAGTACTTCGATTAAGACGATTCTAATTAATTTTATTCGGTCAGATTTCTTCAGCTGAAACACTAGCATCTGCTTTAACGCACAAATAACTGCGAATAAACGACACAATAGTTAACTTACACTATAAATCTTACAATTACTCAGAACTTAGTGTGTATTTTCAGTTTTTTTCTCAGTCTGGATACCGAAAAAATCAAGCCGCAATTTCGTAGCGGAAGGGGAATGCTGGAGCGACCTCTAAGCAGCAGCTCCCACGACATATATAAGAAATTGAATTGGCCAGAAAATCCGAAGTTGCCTAAGGTGGAAGGAATGATACAATGTTCCGGTAAGTTTGAACAGGTATTCCAAGTGAAAGGGTTGCAAATTATCACACAGGGGTTTGTTATTTCTGTATTAGATATCCCTTCTATACATAACACTAGCATATAGATAATTATAGATCACCGTCTAGATAACTAAAAAATATAACTAAGCAGGCGTTGACCAACCGGAAAAGACATCTTAACCTTCTTTGCTACAGGTTGTAGTTGTCAAAAAACAATTCACCACTTGCTGGGATTCGAACCCGTGATCTCAATGAGACAGCATCAGGCCAAAATATACTAAAGAGCCCTTCATCGGGAGCGAATGATTAAATATAAAGTAACTCAGACAGATTGCCTCATTCAATTCCTTGAATATCTATTAAAATTGACTGAAAAAAATACCCGTTTCATTTTAAAGATTTTTGATATAAGTATCGATTTTTTTTAAATCTCTCAGGTTATACTGGTACGTTATCAGTCATTCTTAATTTGTTATGTTCTGCATTTTAGTGATTATAGTGTTTGTTAAATTCAATGGCTGTGGGATTTCCGTGGCATTTGATAACATTGAGATTGTGAAATCCTACTGAACGGGTATCAGGAAGGCCGTCCTAGGAAAGGTTGGCTCGAGGTACCTGTTGGGGGTTTCCTCAGACAACTAGCTAAAATGAATAAATATCATGTTTATTGCGATTATTGTATGAATATATTGTGTGAAGGATGTGTATAAACAGTCGGGAACGAATCTGTGATATCACTGCACCTTACAATTCAATAGTCTAAAAATCAATCTGGTATATCTAGAGGTGGATATCTAGTAGGTTCACACGCTCCCTCAATCAATCACGAAATGGACGAGTAAGAATGAATAACTAAGAATTTACAGAAATATGAAGAGCTGGCTTAGAATAGGTACTTATCACGAACTCCTGTCCCTAACGCCATTGCATCCCATGAAAACCACGTGATCCAACCCAGGCACACGTTGTGTACCAACTAAAACTAAAGTAGAAATAAACCCTCAAGCCCCCTGGTTATCTTGTTTTCCTAAAATTCATAAGGAAGTAGCGCCTATGAGACCGGTGGTGTCTTATATTGCTTCTCCTGCTTAAAATTTGGCTAAAAATCTCAATACTTTATTCAGCTTTTTTAAAACAAAATTTCACTAAAATTGAACAGCTGAAATTTATTTTTTTATTTTTTTTATTTTTTTTCGCTGTTACTAATAAGTAGGTATTATCACAAAGAATCGAACGAAACAACCCGGATCGTTACGAAAGTGCGATCCGTGAGGCTCTTTCTTAATCAACCTGCGGTACTAAAATGTTAGATGGAGCTCCTCTGGGATATAAAAATACGATTACGGTACAAGGAGGCGCACTGATCAGCTGAAAGATCTCCGAGCCTGATTTGTTGTTTAATCGACCTATGATGCTGAAACTTGACATGGAACTCCACTGGGAAAATGAGAATACAATAATTATCTAAGTAGTAGGGAGGGAGCACTGATCAGATGAGGGACTCAGGCCAATTTCTTTCCTAAATTACTTACGGTGTGGAAGCGCACTGATCAGCTTTTGGTTCTTTGAGTCAATTTCTTTCCTATTCGACTTTCGGTGATGAAATTTGAAAAGACCACCAGACCAGACTTCCTATTACTGGGAACGAGGCGAAATATATCCTACCTCTCCTTTGCCGATATTTTGTCAAGAATTGAGGGAAGTAATAGACATTCTGTTAATCCGGTGATTCATTGGTAATTATTTATTAAACATTTTACCACAATCTTTCATTTTCTCTCTCTGATATCAGGAGAAGCGGAGTTCGTTGATGACCTGCCACCTTATCCCGGAGAGTTGTTTGGTGCTTTGGTTTTGGCGAAATCTGCCACGTCCTCCATCAAGACAATTGATCCTTCGTCAGCATTGGTAAATATTCAAAAGCAAAAATATTATGTTAATGATATTGTATTGACAATGTTTGGATTACACTCTTAAATCAGTTCACATACGAGAAAATATAGTATACCTACTTATACATTCATATCGTATATTACAGTCAATGGAGCATGAGGAGTTGAGTTTGTTTTAATTTCATGATTATCACATTTTCGTGGAGTTCAAAACTTTGTTCCCCTACTCATGGCATTTCTACTTTTCGGCCTCTTGCAGCCCAGTATAATTTTGAAATCTTCGACCAGTTGATTTCGTCAGGTAGGAATGTACTGCTCAAGTCCTCAAGTTGAGGACAGTCAAAAAGGTGGTCAGTATTCATTAGTAGGGTCGATTCGCAGAGGGCGCACTTTGAGTTATCTTTCACCCGAATCCTATGGATATGTGCATTAAGATAGTCGTGGCCAGTCATATGTCTGAAACCTGCCACAGACTCAGTTCTCATAAGATGCATAGGGACGCAGTTTCCGAACTCCAACAAACTTGCCCATCTCTTGCCTTCCGCCGAGCTCCGTTGTATCTCCTGCATTCTCTCTTTTGTAGCATACTTTATACTTCGTTTTGCAGATCGATAAGCAACTGGCATGGGTGGCATTTTCATTTGAGATCCCTCCTTAGCAAGAGCATCAGCTTGCTCTTTGCCCCAAATGCCACAGTGGGATGGAATCCATTGCAAAGCAACGTTGATGCCATTTTCCCACAGCTCCTCGATTCTTCTTCTCCCAGATATAACATCATATGAATCAGTTGCTGAGTTTGAGCTGAGTGCCACAACAGCTGCCTGGGAATCTATAAGGATGACGGCGTGTTGGCGTTGCTAGTTAAATATCAGATCCAAAGCAAGAACCACCGTACGAATCTCACCATCAAAGTTGGTAGCAAGTCTCCCAACAGGGGCCGAAATTGACCCAACAACCGAGAAAATGCCAGCCCCTCCATTTCTGGTAGCATTTACTGCAGAACCATCAGTATAAACTCTCAACCAATCAGGCTCCGGAAAACGAGTTTCCAATGTTTCCAGAGCTACCGCGTTCAGTTCACGTGGTGGAGTGCTTGGAGACTGGTGTGAGCAGTGACGTGTAACCTAAAACTGTCCTTCTTGGGATCATATCTGACAGAGCTGGAAATGGTTCAGGGGTTTGCAGAGAGTCAGCAAGGTTATATTACTCTTTAAGATCATTGATTTCAAATCATTTCAAAAATCAAATCAAAATCAATCATTGAGTTCAAAACTGGAAAGTTCTGAACTCTTTTAACGGGGATCAAATGAGATAAACAGACGATCAGCTGAATTAGTGCTGGGACTACTTTCCTTCGAATTCTACCTACGGGGATAACATTTGAAATGGAGCGTCATTGGTCTTTGTGTCAAGTCTACATAACCCTCACAAGCTGGTTGGGATCTGAAGCTAATTCCTTTCATACTGAATGAAGCTAGAATGAATCCTCTTATTTACATTCTGTTAATTTTTATACAAAAAACACAATGTACGGTCCGTTTCAGTTGTCACTTGCCAGAACAAAGTATGCCTACTGGTTGAACTGCTCTTTAACTTTTTCACACATTCATCAACACTACTTCTTCGTGTAACTATAATTATGTAGTGTCCGGATCTACTGGCTACAGATGGCACAAAATAAGCAATAAAGATGGCTGGAGATTTTATTTTGTGTATAATTTCAAAAATCAAGGGTTTATATACTTGAGCTTTTCCCAGTAATTTCCGTCGTTTAACGCTGCCGTAAAAGTGTATGCATATTTTTAGGATTGCGTTCTCCTTTATTTTGTGTAGAATAGTGGAATGTAATCCCACGAGAAAAGTTTAATGCTATGTTAATTTTAGAATTACTTTGCCTTTTTACCTCTTGAGGATATGAATTAAATTTATTGCATGTACTGCTTTACAATTTTTGTTTTTTGTGTTGGTAGAAAACTCCAGGAGTGATAGCATTTTACTCAGCAAGAGACATACCAGGAATTAATTCTTTCATTTTCGCTGAGTACATTACGAAGAGCCACGAAGAGGTGAGTGATTAATTGTGTACACGTTTGAATCCTTTCATAAGTTAGATAGTAAGAGGCAGATTTGGGAAAAATGTACTTACAAGTACAAAGTACAAGTATATTAATCGAAAAATCGCAATTACAAGTACGTGATGTACTTTTACTTGTACTTGAAATTAAAATTAGTAAGTAGAAGTATAAGTAGGTACTTGAAATTTAAGTTCTAAGTACAAATATTTGTTATTGAAGTTCTAAGTACAAGTATACAAGTATTTGTAGTTATTAATATTAGTACATGTACAAGTACATCAGGATTCGTACTTGTCCAGGTGGCAAGAAAAGTACTTGTACTTAGTACTCGTACTTCAAGTGCAACAAGCACATTCTATATATTAACCTAGAATACTATGAAGAATGATGGGGAGGAATTTCGAGCCCCCTTCCACCCCTCTCCCTCTCATTACGAGAACTGGGGCGGACGGATGTCCGAAATTCTTCCCCATCATTCTCCATAGTATTCTAGGTTAAAAAATAGAAAATTTGATTGTTGTACTTGAAGTACAAGTCCTCAAAGCAGTAAAGGTACATGTAATTGTACTTGTATTCACTAGAAAGTGGAATTGCAAGTACGTGAATTGTACTTGTACTTGACAAGTAGTTTCGAAGTACTTGCGTCTTGTGCAGCTATACCTCTTCATCCTTATTACTGATTTTCCTCGATTGCTGTAAAATATCAGTAGATTTTCTCAAGTACTTGAAGAAAGTGCTTTATGTACCTATGTACTTGGGTATCCCAACTCTGATCAGAGAACGAGTCGGTATAGTATCGAGTAATTTTCCTAATAGCGGCTAAATTATTTCATTATGAGTCCTTTTACTTAGGTTTTTAGTAGTGTGGCGCAGTAATATAGCCTTTATGACAGACAAATTTGCATTATGCTGAGCTTTTGCTTCCTCGCTACGGAAGGTAGAGGAGCTTTGCGTTCGAGCAAGAAGTCGAAAAAATGTTTGACCTCCCAAATCAAAATTTCCACTTGTTTTTTGAGTTTCAAAGCTTGATGATCAATTTTGGTCCCGTGTCTGTCTGTGATAAATCCTTGTTACGTCCAAAACTATACTCTCCTATCAATTCCATTGCCATCGGAAGAGTAATAGCGTGTGCGCATGCGGGAACATAAGTTTACTGATATATTGATTTATCACTGATCTGATTTCGTTCAAATTTGGCAACTCCCCGATAGAAAGTCGTAACCATCTCACATTTGCTTACCTGACATTGTTTGTTACGGACGTCTCTTCGAGACCAATCACATATTTATATGAATTGGTAATGATGAAATGGTCTAATATTGTGTCAGTTAACCAAGCTGATCCAATATCAATGCCTTAGATAGTAAATGAAGTTGGATTGATGGTAGGTTAAGTGCATGTGCAAACGTAAATTATAGCCCGATTTGCATATTAACATGTCCTAAAATATATAACTCTTCAATTTTGCATTCAACGTTTTAGACTCGTACTTAGTGCTAATGCTTTACGTCCTTGTGACAATAAGTGATAGCTATATTGCCCACCCAACTTTGCAGACGTTTTGGGTTTATTATTTTCAAATTTGAACATTTGTAATCACCCAAGAAAAAAAGTTTTCGTATTACTCCTCTCAACATTTATTGGTTTACGTTTCAAGATAAGATTCCAAAATCGAATACTAAAATCCGTCTGTCCGCCATACGCCGGGCCATCTGAAGCTTACCTCCGAAACTAATGGAAAAAACTATGAAATTTGAGTCAAAAATCTTACATCAGTCGGGGACGAGCCAATAACTCTCGATCAACCCTAAATGGTAAGTATTTAAGGATTGAAATATTGAAAATTCGAAATCTCGAAAACTTTTGAAGTAAACTATTTAACACAGAAAAAAATAAACCTTTCTGCAATAATTGTCATCTTTTTCTTTGTGGATTAATGTGTTACGACTTCTGTAGGTTTTCTGCAGTGGTAAAGTCCGCTTTGGTGGGCAACCCGTTGGAGTGATCGTCGCTACTGATCAGGATTTAGCTTTAAAAGCGGCCGATATGGTGAAAATTGTCTACACCGAAAAGAAACCAGCATATCTCACGACCAAGAGCGTTGTGGAGTCAAACGAAGAGTCGAGAATTACAAAGTGGACTTCGCTTGAACCGAAGGATCCGATAGAAATGGGTATGGGTTAGAGTGTTAGACCATAGGAAACCACTTATTTATTAGGTGATGTCAAAGTTATAATTTTCCCAGCATTTCCCCAAAAACCTGTCTCAAATTTTCGTAGAGAAAATATGGCACTTTTCGTGTGTCAAATACTTGAAATTCAACGTTCTAGGTACATTTGGATGTACATTACTTCTTTGCTGCAATTATAATATCTGGTGCGAGGGAAAAAAAAAAGAAATTAAGAAAGAGAGTGAGAAAGAGCTCTCATTTTTTTGTGCACATAAATACACTTTTCCCACATTATGAAAATTTTTCTGCACAGTAGATATCCAGCATTCAAAATTGTGATACTAAATGTCTCTAAAAGTACCTGATATCCCGCTGAACGAAAATATGGAACTGATTTATGGTACTTGATTTCGAGGCGGAACTCTTTTTTTTCAAATCGATTCCAGTGCATCTGATGGGATGAGAATATAGACGATATGGTTGGGTTGGAGGGTCGACTCAGAATTCTTAAAACGGATTTTCATGGAGAAAATTTTAGGAATAAAAAGTCGATTCTAAAATGCATTTTGATGCTGATGCAAGAGCTTCATTTTTACAAAATCTCTAGAAATTATTCTGTACAAATAGAGTTGGGAGGAAATTACTTGTAATTCCTAATAGTGACTGTTGTGGTTTAAATTTTTCACCACGATATTACTTTCGATTATCCTTAATGGGTAAAATTGAAGGGATGAAATATGAAAAATCGGAATCTCCAAAACTTTTGAAATAGTAATTCCTATTGTTTTGGTTCATCGTTTTCAATAATGAGCCTTTGTAACAGACCAATAAAACACTGAAATTAATAAATTCCATAACATGATAAATAATGAATTAATATTGATGAATAGACGTTCGGGGGCGGGCAGAGTCCACCCTTTTAGCGAATTTTTGTAGAAAATTAACAATTGCACAATGTCTCGGAAAGTTTTAAAATGAAAATTTTTGAAATATTTCTTCATTGAAATCCGTTTTGAGGCATTATGAAACGAATCCTAGAGTTGAACGCTTTTTCATATATATATATATATATATATATATATATATAATATATATATATAAATCACTTGGTAAGAAAAGAAAACAGAAAATTACAACACAAAACTATTTTTAATATTTCGGCTTCTGCCTTTTTCAAAACTACGAGAGAAAATGATTAATTTGGGCTGTTTGCAACGTTGGCAAGGATTGTTGTAACTTTGGATATCGCTTCAACGTCTAATATTCAGTCCTGGAGGATCGTAGGCACCTAACACGTTGCTATGGGCTTTTTCCGACTGGTGAAGTATTCTCTTGTTGTCGTTGGGCCTCATTTTTTTCAAGAGTTTGATGCCAAAACAATCATCAAAAGATGAATTATGCGTAATGGCATGTCGGCTTACAGGGAGATCATCGTCTGACCGAACCACGGATGCTCGATGGTTGTTCACCCTCAAGTTGAGTGGAGTTTCTGCTTTCCCCACGTAAAAGGCAGGACACTCTTTACAAACCAACTCATACACTAACATAGGTGTCTGGCATTCTGCTGATCCTTTGCATGTGTATGAGTTGGGATTGTTCGGAGACGTGAAAACTTCCTCCTCAATAACTATAGGGCAAACTTTGCAGCGGCGCTTTTGACATGGGTGCAGTCCTTTGCTTGGAGCTGGTTCTGGTCTATCAGATCGCCGGTGTGTTAGGATATCTCCAAGTGAGGATGCCTGACGATAGGTGGGTGTAGAAGCTTCAGGAAGGATCTCCACCCAATTTTATCCTCTCACCCCATAACAAGAAATGTCTTTCCTGAAGCATCTACACTCACCTATCGTCAGGCATCCTCACTTGGAGATATCCTAACACACCGGCGATCTGATAGACCAGAACCAGCTCCAAGCAAAGGACTGCACCCATGTCAAAAGCGCCGCTGCAAAGTTTGCCCTATAGTTATTGAGGAGGAAGTTTTCACGTCTCCGAACAATCCCAACTCATACACATGCAAAGGATCAGCAGAATGCCAGACACCTATGTTAGTGTATGAGTTGGTTTGTAAAGAGTGTCCTGCCTTTTACGTGGGGAAAGCAGAAACTCCACTCAACTTGAGGGTGAACAACCATCGAGCATCCGTGGTTCGGTCAGACGATGATCTCCCTGTAAGCCGACATGCCATTACGCATAATTCATCTTTTGATGATTGTTTTGGCATTAAACTCTTGAAGAAAATGAGGCCAACGACAACAAGAGAATACTTCACCAGTCGGAAAAAGCCCATAGCAACGTGTTAGGTGCCTACGATCCTCCAGGACTGAATATTAGACGTTGAAGCGATATCCAAAGTTACAACAATCCTTGCCAACGTTGCAAACAGCCCAAATTAATCATTTTCTCTCGTAGTTTTGAAAAAGGCAGAAGCCGAAATATTAAAAATAGTTTTGTGTTGTAATTTTCTGTTTTCTTTTCTTACCAAGTGATTTATTGAAGCTCTTGTAGAGTCATTATTCAAGTGATATATATATATATATATATTGTATATATATATATACGTCATTCCAGACGATAACCCTCCTTAGGATTGAGATAAAAATTCCGTTCTTGCGCCAAAAAATCAAGCTCTCCAAACGAAAGGATGAGTTCGTTGGCCAGCACTTTTTGAGCACATTAAATTGGTCAAATTTCAAAAAATGTACTAAAAAATCACTAAAAATGGCTAAAAATTAGGAAATTATTATTTAGAATACGTTTTTTCCGTAAAATTAATAGTTAACTATTTCCTTGTACTCAAAAAGCTCAAATTTCAAAACACTTTAACATTATACAATACGATAATATACGAAAATTCGCTCATACGATCATCCTGCATCCCTGGAACTTTTTGCAGTCTTTTTTCCTATATCTAACTCTATTCCAATATTATAAACAACTAAAGCTACGATCGCAATGAGTTCCCTCACACTAAACATTCATACTTATGCAGGGTGTCCCAAAAACCCCCCCCCCCCCCCCCATCTCATCATCTTCTTCCCACAATTTTTGAAATATCGAAGGGAGACTTGGAGAAGGTTTTTAGGGTGATTAATACTCAGTTTTGAGCAAATAAAAAGTTCCAGTCATGTAGCATGATCGTATGAGCAAATTTTAGTTAACTATCTATCGTATTATAATAAGTTATATTGTATTGAAATTTGAACGATTTCAGTAGAAATTGTTTAAAAAAAATTTTATGGCAAAAAAACTCAATATAATTAAAATTCGGCAGTCAAAGGAGATTTTGAATTTTTAGATTTTTTTGCAGTTTTTATAGATTTTTAGCAAATATTGATGAAATTTAAGTTCGTTTTTCAGCATAATTTTGAGTAAAAATGTTTAAATATCCTATTTAATCGTTGACAATTTAATTTTAACTAAAATTCTGCTAAAAAAGATAAATTTACCGATTTTTGATCGATTTTAGCCATTTTTAGTGATTTTTTTAGTACATTTTTCGAAATTGGACCACTTTATTGTTCAAAAATTATTGGCCTACAAACTCATCCTTTCGTTCGGAATCTTCAAAATGAGATGTCACTTGGCAAAAAATGGTAAAACTTTGCTCGCCGTATGTTAATTTGTGATAAATTTTATAATTTAATTGTGGCACCTTTACTTTGTTTAAAGACAAATGCAAACACACTATCCGGGGAGAAATAGAAACTGGAGAACAATACCATTTTCACATGGAACTTCAAACCTGTATATGCGTTCCGATGGAAGACGGCATCCAAGTGTTTTCATCAACTCAATGGATGCACAACATTCAATTGGCGATGGCAAAATTTCTCAACATGAGCATGAACAGGTAGGTGTTCACCACTCGGCCGATCACATACAATAGATAACTAGGTCCTAGATAAACAATAATAATAGGTTGTCTATATTATTCGTTAATAGTTCTGTGTCAGCTTTATGTATAGTAAAGATTTAGTTATAGTAAATTACTTATAGTAAACCCTCATGATTCAGCATCAATGTACAAGTAAGGAGGATTGGAGGGGGATTTGGAGCAAAAATTACCCGAGCTGCACAAGTGGCGATGGCTTGCGGACTCGCTGCTCACAAGCTCAGAAGACCCGTGCGTATGGTTCTGAGCTTGGAAACTAACATGGAAGCAATTGGAAAGAGGGATCCAAGTTATTGCAGTTATGAGGTATGTCGTAAACCAACTTATAGGTTTTGTAGTTTCTACCAATGAACGAATGCGACCAATCCAGCTTGCTTCACAGTTAGATATCACGTGAGGGCCATATGGCTCTACCTTGGAGACAGGTCCCCATGACCATCCCCTTGCAGGGTCACAACCATATAAATATTCAGCAATCTTGAATCTCACACTAGCTCATTTATCCTCATTTAACCTTTAGGTTCCAGCTCTACCTTCGGGCTTACAGGCTTTTCCTCCCTAAAAGTACTATACCTTGCTTCGGTTACGGCTCGTGCCATCAATTCACGGTTAGTAAGAAACGTAGTGTAGTTACTAACATCTAGGAGAGTTATTTCTGAGACTTTATAAATATATACCGCAAATAGGTAGGACTTATATCGTTACTATAATGTGCTGGTTTCCTGTTAGGTACTACTGTTATACGGACTAGATTAGGGCTTTCCAAGCCCTAACAGGCCTCTAGTATACTATATAGTATATATGTCACCGGCAAAGTATGAAATGCAGGCATTGTATACCATGGCTAGACAATGTACACAATGCCTAGGCGTGTATATATAGTGCCTATCATTGATTTAGTCAAAGTATAAATACTAATCATTCTGACCTATATGTCCAACAAATCTGAATTTCTACTAAGGGATTGACTACTTGATGTTATGTATTTTTGAGATGCGAGCATCCATACCACCAAACTATACATACTTGTGTATACAATGCCAGCATTTCATACTTTGCCGGTAACATATATACTATATAGATGGTAAGCTTCAGGTTCCACGAAATCCACTCCTTTCTCTCCATGTTGAAGTTAGTAAAAGGCTAAAAAAAGCTTGAGAGCTTATATATCAAGGATCACCACGATTACATAGTTTCTCAGTTCATTTATTTACTAAACTCACGTAGCTGCTCGCAATCACAGCAAGTTATTTAAATTGATTTTTAGCAATAAGTTCTTATACTTTGTTGTGATTTCAGGTTAGTTTTGATGATTCTGGAAAGATACAAGCCACGGACATAGATTTTTACATTGATAATGGTAGTTATCCAAACGATCCATCAGATATACTCGTCCTTACCGGTATACAAAATCATTATGATTTTTCCACCTGGAAGGTCGATGTATATGACGTAATATCAGATATCCCAGGTACAGCATGGATGAGAGGCCCAGGTAAGCTTTAGCGATTAGGTGACTTATATTGTATTAGAATCTTTCACAAATAGTTAACTAAATTAATTCCATGGTAGTGGAACAATGTTTAATACCTCCATGGGTCTTAAAAGAAAGGCATGTAGGAGAGTTTTAAATTTATAGAGATATTGAGATAGATCCCGTAGAATCTTTTGGAGCAATACTTACGTATTTGAATAAAACATCAGAAGTAATCCCCTTTAATCTGTTTACTCACTTCAATGTTACTACTAATAATACAATGAAGGTTCTCCAATCCTACACATACACTCGCGTGGCACAAAGAGTGACCAGATCTTGTCAAAAGTGGCAGGTACATGGACTTTTTATAGTTCACACGCAGCTCTATCTCTTTTGCCGCTTCCTCAAACGCTCTCAACAGTGCAGTGATCCCTGCTCTCGTTGCTGCATCAAGCACAACATCATCGGCAAAGGCAATATTTGTTTGAAGTTGGAATATTTGAAGTTTGTTAGAATATTTGAAGTTTGGGCAACGTCGAGAGTGGCGAGTACTTGGATGAGTGACCGCAAAGGCAAGCGTTTTCCGTCCATTTCGTTTTCACGCTTCTGTACGGCGAACCCCGTACCGTTCCACTCAAAAGGGCGAGGCAATGAATAGCTTTAAGCTGAACCAACAGAACGAATTCTGAGCCACCATTTAGAGGACAGCTGATGACGTCCGTGGCGCTCGAGGAAGTCGGACAAAAAGCCCCTTTCTGGAATGGTTGTTTACTTCACTTATTCCTTTTAACTTAACTTACACACACACGCGCGCGCGCGCACACACAGGCATACACCTACGGTTTTTTCCACGGATTCAGTCTTCCTGGATCATTTCCAATAGGTTGTCCTTTTATTACGAAGTCAAGCTTCAGAGGGACGTCCTAAAAACGTGACTGCTTTGTTCGACACATATTTTTTATTGAGCCCTAGCCAAAGCCATAAATATGTCAAGAAAGTGTGACTATAGTGCACATGATGTCATCAAATTGACTGTAGCTTGTTTGATGCTTAATCGATCAGCGGAGACCTCTGCGTAACAAATTTGAATCATTGTGCAATGAAACTATTGAGCATTGTTAAAACTGGTGACATAGTATGGCTAGCAAACATCGCACACTGTGTTATTAAGTTAAAAGATATGTTTTTACTGTATTTAACGAAACGAATCCGTACCTTTGGTATCGTCAAATCAAAGAAGAACAAGCAAGTGCCCTTTATAGGAACTAATCATATTTATTTGGTGGTCTCAATTATGATTCTTCTAATTTATTATGTGTTTTTGATGAACACTCCAGGAACTATACAAGGGATCACCGCTATAGAAACCATAATGGACCACATTGCTTTCACGCTCGGCAAGGAACCGCAAGATGTACGACTCGCTAACATGGGGGATGATGAAATCCTTCTGTCTAATTTGATGAATACCATCAAAGCGTCATCAGACTACGATAGAAGGAAACGTGAAATAAATGAATTTAATAGGGTAAGAAGTTCAGCAAACACTATAACAGCTGGAGCAGCTTTCCTGATCTGTTTGAGATAAACTATTTTTTACTAAAGAATTTGAAATGTCCGTAACTGAAATCGGTCGACAATTGAAGTACTCAGGCTACTGCATATCATTACTTTATGATTCCTTCCAGAGAGTTTAAAAACCCTTCTTACAATATTACGTAATCTTTTCTATTTCAAATTTATAAGAACATATACCTACCTACATAATATAAAACAAAAAATACGGTTCCCAGCGTTTTTTTTTATTTATTTTTAATTATTATTATTATTTTTTTTTTTTTTTTACACAGAATGTGTTTTAGCCTTGACGTCTCCAACCGAAAAAGAAAACGTTTATGTGTAACGAAAATGTGTTGCAACGATTTCCGATGATTTCCGCTTACAACCGAGTCGTTGCTAAGGAAATGGTACTTTGTCATTTTTCATCCCACAAAAAATTCGTTGACCATTCGTTCTAAAGCTCTCGATTTATCCAACCATATTAT
Source organism: Adelphocoris suturalis (assembly GCA_030762985.1). Lineage (NCBI taxonomy): Eukaryota > Metazoa > Arthropoda > Insecta > Hemiptera > Miridae > Adelphocoris > Adelphocoris suturalis. The sequence continues at coordinate 9,698,082 of CM061048.1, read as the reverse complement.
GTTAACTACGGCGAAGTGCGTGGCCAACAAGCTGAGTTATGAGCATGGTTATTTGAATAATTGTTTACACACAGGTGATCATGCTCAATAATTGCTATTGTGAACATGATTGCAACCGCTTGTTAATTTCTGATGATTTCATTGAGCTGGTAAGTCGTTGCGTTGGTGATAAATAAATAAAACGACACAGTAGTGATGAAATACACAGCAAAATATGCGGGTTTCACGAGTTTATGTGAAACGGGTGAGCTAAAACACATTCTGTGTTTCAATAATGCCATTCAAAGTATGCAAATAGAGGTTTTTGACATTTTATGTCTTTACTTTGGCACATAAACCAAAAAAGCGTTAACAAAAAGCGTTAAAAAAAGCGTTACGGTTGGTTTTCTGCTTCCAACCGAGTCGTTGCTAAGGAAATGGTACTTCGTTATTTTTCATCCCACAAAATTCGTTGACCAATCATTCGAAAGCTCTGGATTTATCCAACCATATTATGTTAACTACTGCGAAGTGCGTGGCCAACAAGCTGAGTTATGAGCATGGTTATTTGAATAATTGTTTACACACAAGTGATCATTCTCAATAATTGCTATTGTGAACATGATTGCAACCGCTTGTTAATTTCTGATGATTTCATTGAGCTGGTAAGTCGTTGCGTTGCTGGTGGTGAGTCGTTAAGTTGGTAATAAATAAATAAAACAACGTGACACAGTAGTGATAAAGTACAAAGCAAATTCTGAGTAATTCTTATATGCGGGTTTCACGGGCTTATGAGAAGCGCGTGAGCTAAAACACATTCTGTGTTTCAATAATGCCATTCAAATTATGTGAATAGAGGTTTTTTCTTTAAATAATAAGCTTACTTAAACTTATACATTTCTCAAGTCTGTTCATATTGCTACATTCTTAAGGATTTTTTGACATGTTCACTTTTGACAGTTTAGAAACCTGGGTCAAAAATCATAAATGGGGTCTAGTTGTTCTGATAAGCTCGGCATCAATTTCGGTCAACCCTAAAGGGTAAAATCGAAGGGGTTTAATATTAAAAAATCAAGATATTTTTCGAAAAATCAAGATTCGAAATTCTATGAAAACATCAGAAATTAACAAGCGGTTGCAATCATGACAATATCAATTATTGAGAATGATCACCTGTGTGTAAACAATTTTTTATATAACCATGCTCATAACTCAGTTTGTTGGACACGCACTTCGCCGTAGTTAACATAATATTGTTGGATAAATCGAGAGCTTTCGAACGAATGGTCAACGAATTTTGTGGGATGAAAAACGACGAAGTACCATTTCCCTAGCAACGACTCGGTTGTAGGCGGAAATCACTGTAATTAATTTCGTGCGCGGAAAAAAATTGACTCGCAAAATTCGCTAGGACCCCAGGGCTAAAATATCATCCCAAAAATTGGAATGAAACCACCCGGTTCGCTGTTTGATAATCCGTTCGGTTCTTTGACAGGGAAAATTATCGTCAACATGAGAGCAAATCTTAACTGATGAACCACAGTAAAAATCCGCGTATGGCAGATATCTGGCGAACGGTTTTATTAATTTTATTATTTTTATTCCACTCCACTTCAAACGTAAATCAACAAATTTTGATATGGGTTACTTGTTTCCTCCCTTGATCGATTAGGTACAAAGTTTCATTATCGAAAATAATAAATCAAAATGAATAAACAACATCCTTTTATAAACAATATGAAACAAAATTCGGACACACTCAAAGAAAGGTTGCGCTGCTTGAAGTAGGTAAAAGCGTTTTTTCTCTGTTTTTCTCGAATTTTTCAATGCTGTATTGCGAGATTTTCGGCTGTAGATGGGTTCGAAAATAGCAACTGAAGAAGTCTAAGAAATGTGAATGCTGAAGAGGAATAACTGCTAAAACAGCGCATTCCGGCGAAATGCAGTTTTATCGAGTCTGTCAGGCTATAGGGCTCCTAGGGGTTTTCCAGTGAATTGTTACCTTCCCAAGGTTTACGTTTGAGCATATTTCATGCGTCATGCAACATGTTCTAATTTCCTAAAGTGCGTTTAAAAATGCTCCGTCAGGATGTGCAATGATAGAAAAAGTTGACCCAGGGAAAAAGCTGAAAATTGCGCTTTTCCTACTTCACGTAAGGGTATTAAAAATGCCGAAAAAGCGTTAGTGTGATACGGCCTTGTGCTCTATCCAAACTGAACTACTAACCGTTCCAACGTTCTTGTTCAACATTGACTAGATTATATTAACCAAGTACGTTCCTTAATTCGCAATTATCACATGGACCTAGCAATTGTCAAAATATTCCTACAATCAATAATATATAAAACAGTAAATGTAGCAATGTTGGCCATAATCTTATCGTCGATTACGAATAGGATTGTAATCATCATCATTATTCGTTGATTCTGAGTCAACTGCGATTATATTCGTATTTGTGTAATCTTATTCGTCTGTCGGCGATTACACGAATACAACCCATAAAAATGCATCACGATCATCAATTTCAATAGGGCGTCCCTCCTATAATATATGAAGTCTTACTAATATTACCTAGCTTCAGAGGGACGTCCTATTGAAATAGATTTGAGACAAGTAGGCTGGACTCCAATCGCTGAATCCGCTTTAAGGACGTCCCTCTGAAGCTAGGTAATATTAGCAAGGCTTAGCATATTATAGCAGGGACGCCTTATTGAAATTGATGACCGACAGACGAATACGATTACACGAATACGAATATAATCGCAGTTGACTAAGAATCAACGAATAATTATCGCGATTACAATCGTATTCGTATTCCACGATAAGATTATGCCCAACACTGAAATGTAGTAATTACCTATCATTATAAAATCATATACCTACAACATTTTCTAAAACATTGCAGATGAACAGATGGAGAAAGAGAGGAATTGCGATGATGTCAATGAAATTCCCTATCGAACTGTATTTTTCATATCACGCATTGGTGTCTATTTATGGAGATGACGGCTCCATTGCCGTAACTCATGGAGGAATTGAAATGGGACAAGGGTTGAACACGAAGGTAAGCTGGATTTATGTTCCTCTTAAAATATTCTGAAAACTCCTTGCCTAAGGGATTTATTTCAATAAAATGATGTCGTTCGTGTTTCCTACTTGTTATAATACTGCTGGCAGATGACGCGGACGTTTTCCAGATTGGGGTGTATACCTACATACCTGGGTGTAGCAAATGCTATGTTGCGTTGCATTGATACATACGTTGTGTCACCCCGAATTTGTAAAATATTTTATAAGGAAGGCCTCAAACATTCAAGCTCCAAGTTTATCATTTTATTTTATTTTTTACTTTTTTAATTTAAGTTTTAAGCCGCACTTCAACCAGAAAGGTCATTAGCGGCATTGAACAAGGAGTCTAAAGAGACACTGGAAATGGCACGATTCTTAGGGGAGCCATGTTACTATCCTTGTCTAAAAAGGAGCGCCAGCATGGACTCCACAGGCAACTCGGAGCGGGAAAAAAATGAGGGGTACAGTGATAACCCCTGTTTAGCCCCCAAAGTGGATTTAAAAAAAGCCCAAAAATAAAGTAATAGAACTAAGACTAGATGTGATACAGGCTAATAACTATATACATGCTACTATATACAATTAGCAAAGTGAAATAAAACTACGACTAGATGTATATAAATATATCACAGATCAGATATAACTGTTCGTAGTAGAGCTTAGCGGCTCTCAGGTACGACAACAGGGATCGGACCATATCTGGTCTGGATAACACCTCAACCCACTGAGGGGGCTGATGCTGGACTCGGAGGTCCACAAGGGCTAGGCAGTCCTCCAGAATATGGCGGATGGACAGATCACCCCTACACCTCCCACACGCAACATCTCGAGCTTCTGCAGTAAGCAGGTGTCTGTGAGGAAGACGGGTATGGCCAGTGGCAATCCGGTTGACCACTATTCGATCCCTCCTTGGATGTAGGGTTACGGAAGGGCCCACCGGGCTCAAGTCCTGAAGGACACCATGCAGACCAGTGACCTCACCCTGCCGTTGCTCATGCCAGATGGAATTGGCTTTATGTTGCATGTAGGAGATTTGATCCTCTATGCGTATAGGCAACATATCAACGGAGTTATGACCAATAACTCTCTTTGCAAGGGCATCTGCACAATCAAACTCCTCGTTACCTCCCACGTGAGAGAAAAGGTGTGAGGGAGACAGAAAACGTACTTTAGAGGCCGGTTACGAGTTCTACTCATCGATTTAAAACTAAGTAGGTACCGAATTTGGTACTTTTCCGTTATCCCCCCCCTCCACAGTCAATTTGTCTTCAACACGCCCGCCCGATGTTTCTAGGCATTACTTCTTACTTAGATTATGTTATGTTATGTACTTCTGAGATTCGAGCTTGCGAGCATCCAAACGCCAAAGTATACACATCATTCTGACCTACATGACCAACCAATCTGTATTTTTACTAAGGGGTTGACTACTTGATGTTATGTAATTTTGAGATGCGAGCTTGCGAGCATCCAGACCACCAACATATACACAGCATTGTGATCAATTTGTGCGAATTCATGTGCATTCTACTTGTGCGAATTCATGAGGAGGCAATCAAACCACAACCACGCCAATTTGTTTCAATAAATCCTCACCAACATCAATTCAATCCTCAAGGAAACACTGCTGATTGAATATGTCCTCCAGGATCCCACAAACCAAGTGATTGTGGTTTGTTCTCCTTCCGTTCATGTCTAGTAGAAGAAGCACGCTTCCACTTCACCAATCTAAGGCGTTGAAAAATGTTTGTAATGGTTGGCATATTTAATTTTAACAGCACTGATTCTCAGTCATCATCTGAATGATCCCAGGCGTGGACATGAAAGTTTGTCTGAACGTTTATGTACAATTTGTTTTCTTTTCGGTGAAATTCAGCTTCAGTTAAATGTTTGTTTGTGGAATTTGGATTCTTGGTTTTCACTCTTGTTTCATCTGTTGTTTCCAGACGTTTATGTGCTTCAGTTCCTTCATGCATGTTTAATACATCTTGGTGGGATATAGCAAATCTCTTGATTACTTCATCTGGTTTCCTGGGGATTTCTTGATAATAGTTCTCTTCTTCGTTTTCTACTCCATTCATTTCATCAAGAGTTTCCAACTTGTTAACTTTTGTCATGTTATACTCTTCGCGTATTTCTACTTTTTCTGTTTTCAAATTTTCTCCTGGTAATTTTCATGTTGACAAGGGTCTTCATGCAGCATGCACCCATGCTCTTGGTGCAGCTTTACCCACACGTAATTTGAAGTCGTCTAATCGTCAAAATTATTTCAGCCCAGGCTTTTTTATCCAAAATATCCCATTGCTTAGTTAAATCAACGGTTTCTTCTTTTTCTTCATTTATTTTGGGCTTTTCAATTTTTCCAGAATCATATCCAAACATTTCTAGTTTGATTAGCATTGTCCTTACTTGTATTTTGCACGTTTCGAAATTAGATTCCTCCAGTGGTTCTATTTTGAAATCCATTATTCTGATTTCTGTTAATCTTCCGTGACTATCCGTTTTGTACGTATGTTTCGCTCTTAGCGTAACTGGGTACCATGACCTATTAGAAATACAGTTGAATATAATATGTACACGGATTAGAGGTAATACACGGAATGAACTTTTATTCAATGTAACTAAGCACTTGATGTATGAATGTAAAGCATATGATTAGTTCATAATATTGCAGTGTGGACAGCATCTCCAACACCTCATATTGTCTGTTAGGTTGTGCAGGCGTGTGCTCATGCCCTTGGTGTTCCTGTCGACATAATCAAGATCAAACCCACAACCACCTTGACTGCTCCAAACAATGGGATGTCTGGCGCTAGTGTGACCAGCGAAACATGCGTATACGTGAGTAATTTTCTTTTTGCGAATTTTGTAGAAAATGAAGCTATTGCAATGACTCAAAAACTTTTTCAATCTTAATGGAAATACGTTTAAAGCTGCCCTCTGAAACTGTTCCTAAATTTTAACACTTTTTCATACATGTATATAGGGTGACATCTTCAACCGTGAATGGCTCTCTTTCTATAGAAGGAGTTCAGGAAAATGGCTAGAACAAGGACTGCAGTACAGTCTAGTATATTCCCGGGAATCCCTTAGTTACGTAAGAATACCGAAAAGTTTCCTGGTGGTAGGTTTCTTATAAAACAGAGGAAAATTATTTCATTGCTACATCTCCAGTCGCGAGTCAAACATTACGAGGGGGGTCAAGGATTATTTTTCTTTAAAGTACGACATACATAAGCAATTTTATTAAATTTATTTCGATGTTTATTATTATTTTGGTTTCATCACATGCTTTTTCTTCATGAAAATGCTACAAAACCTACAAGATATTGTGATTTGATGTTTAATTATCCATTCGCCCACGGGTCTAACAGGAAATGTGTTTTCCAATGTGTGGACGACTGTTCAAGTACCTTTCTAAGCGGATTTCTCAGAACTATTCACGAACTATATTGTATTAATGTTGGTACCTAAATACCGATATTAAAGTTCCTATTTGAGAGTTCCATAATAAATTTGAAATACTTAATGCCTTTTTCCTCCGTATATAACCCTGATTCCCACACACCAAGGTAGTACCTTCAGCCTAGGTACTACTTTTGCTCGAGAGTCCACCTAGCATCACAAATTTCAGGGCATAGCAATTTATCGAATAGAACGGTTTTTTATTCTGCGATAGAAAGTTTGACTTGAAAAAGTTTCTGTCATGCCGCATGATCCTATGAGCGAATTTTCTCAAGTTATCATATTATATTAAGTTGAATTGTTTGAAATTTGTGCTATTAGAGTACAAGGAAAATGTTAACTATTAATTTTATGGCAGAAAACTTATTCTAAATAGTAATCTGCTCTTCAAAAATTGCTCTTGTGTTTTTCGCTTTTTGAAGTTTTGTGTTTGAAGTATTATTCCGGTTAGAAATTATTTGTTTATTGTTTTAGTCGGTTATGAAGTGTGCTGAAACATTGGCGAAAAGATTAGAACCGGTAAGAAAACGGATGAAGAACCCAACTTGGAAAGAGTTGACTAAACAAGCATTTGATGAAGGAGTTGATTTAATGGCGACCGGATGGTATGTACAAAAAACCTATAACTTAGTACATAATTTATATACAGTTTATATAATCTCAGCAACTTATGGTCAATGCCATATTGATTTCACGTTCTTACAAAAAATGAGTGATGATCACATATATCACATAAAAATATCGCACTTAATCGTGTAACATCCTTTAGAGAACAAGAATCTCCCTGCATATTCATCAAGGTGGCACATTTAACCTTCGTTCTCAGTGTGCGTTCTGCCAGCTCGGGCAAGCGCAATCGAGTTTATTCGTTCGCAGTGCCAGAACGCCCAGTTACAGAACGCCAAGAATGTCGAGTTCGGCGTTCGCAGAGTTTTGCGAACGCAGTTCTGAACGGTTCTGACAGTTCCCGATTTTTTTTGGAACTGTCAGAACTCGAACGCAAGGACGTAGTTAACGCATGCGCATTTCACAATTTTGCGGAGCTCGTGGAATAAACAATACCATGCCTATTGCCCACAATAATGTTGGTGAGATATGTTAATTTGACATTATTTATGTATAAAGAATATGTAACATAATAAATTTAAAAAAATAAAAAAATACGCTCTCTTCGGCTTCGGTTGCCTCGTGTTCCCTGCAAAATTTTGCTTTGTTCTGTTGTTCGCTGTTCTTCATTTGAATTTCTTCATTGAAATGTCAATTAGTAGCTCGTCAAGTTCGGAAAGCGATAGTTTCGACGATGGTGGTGAAGTTTCGCGGTTTGTAGACGATGAGGACAAGATTGAAGTTGTAGTTAGATCTCGTCTACATCCAAGAAACTCGAATTTTTTCGACGAAATCGTGCCAAGATTCGACGACCAAGAGTTTGTTTACCATTCTAGAATAAGCCGTGGGCTCGCGGAGGAGTTAGCCCACCGTTATCAGGCCAGCACCCTCAACCATTACCGTTCTGAATCATTCGCAGTGCACAAGGCGGTTCCACAACTTCTGGAACGCCCCGGGATTTTCCGTCCCAGTTCTGATGAGTTCGAGAAGTGTCAGAATAAACACTGAGAACGAAGCTTTATTTGTTAACGTGCTAGTGCTGCCGAGCTCGCAGTTCCAGCGAGCCCTTGCTTGTTGTTAGCTGAATCTTGTGACAGAGTTCCCGTCAGAATCCCAGAGAAAGCGCTGCCGTCGCTCCGTTGGAAAACAACGGGCGTCGCACGCCTCTTCTCGTGTTCTTGAAAGGCTGAGTTTGGCGTTGGATGGGTGATCCAAGACCTGGAAAACCAATCTACTCCGAACATAGCTCATTAATGCTATTAGTAGGAGTGGTATCTCTCTGACGGGATACTGTCATTCTCCCCTACCTCTTTTTCGAGGATTTTGGACCCCTTTCACCTCTGGGGAGCTTCCTAGATCCTTGATATGGTAGCAGAGCGTGGTTAGGATTATGGACGGCTAACGCCTAGTAATCCAATCCACTATTTTTGCGGCGTTAATGTTTCAGAAGAAACATGGCCCGGGGTTCCAGAAGGAATTCCCATTATCAACCTTTGGTATATAAATAATTTGATTGGTCTTTGACTTATAATTTCTCTTTTATTTCCCTTTTTATATTTTCAATTTCATACCTATGGTATACCTGGCCTTTGCCATTTTTATTATTATTCTTTATACCCGGGCATGGTTCCCGATTATTCAAGGTCATTGTTTCCAATTTCCAGGGCTTAGTTCCCAATTTGAGTCCCCAATGTGGGCATATTAATTTATATCTATTTTATTTTCCTTAAGGTATAAGTCTCCATAGTTGAGCCACCGTTTATTCCTGATTGTTCCAATCTTTGATTGGGGGTTAATTACCTAATGAATACTTCATATGAAGATTCATTGACAATTCATCCTGTTTTAATTTCTCTTTTCCCATCCTCAATCGCCAATGCAGCTATTTATTAATGAGCATCAGTTCTCAGCCAGTAAACTATTCCACCTGGTTAACATACTTGCTCTTCAATCAAGTATGTCTAGGGGGGGAGTGTGACAGAGTTCCCGTAAGAATCCCGGAGAAAGCGCTGCCGTCGCTCCGTTGGAAAACAACGGGCGTCGCACGCCTCTGCTCGTGTTCTTGAAAGGCTGAGTTTGGCGTTGGATGGGTGATCCAAGACCTGGAAAACCAATCTACTCCAAACATGGCTCATTAATGCTATTAGTAGGAGTGGTATCTCTCTGACGGGGTACTGTCATTCTCCCCTACCTTTTTTTCGAGGATTTTGGACCCCATTGCACCTCTGGGAGGCTTCCTAGATCCTTGATAATCTTCTATATTTCTTCCCATAGTTGCCTTCTAAATGTCTCCCAAAATGTGTCCATAATTTTTTGCTACGGATTTTCTCTCGTTTCCTTGGTTAATACATTTTACTGGGGCATGGGGCTGTATTTTCACGTCGTACCCATACACCGCTAAACGCTTAAGTTATAAAATAGGGAATACCTTCCCTCTCAACAAATATTTCACTCTAAAGCTGGAAGGTACTGTTATTTTACATTCAGTTTGTAGTTGGAAGGGAATAAGCCAAATCTCATCAAGGTAGACAAGAGATCTATATAATACTGATATAATATACCGTTGAAAAATAATTTGAATTTCTTATGGGACAAAATGACAGATCTAGGTGATCAATATTATTTTAAGAGCGTATTATAGAAAGTTTGATGCTGATTACGAATGTACACCATGTTTCTGCACTAACTTTTTTTATCAGGAAAATTTTAAAAAATAACATTTTTAAACATATCACAAGTACAGAAAAGGTCTAGAGAATTGAATTTCTTGTCGATTGAATGCCTTAAGACTTAGAAAATATTAAAGAAAAAAAGGTGCACTGTTTCAAAGTTTTCACGAAAATATGAAATGTTCTAAGGGGAAAAATCATTTTAAAAAAAGAAAAGATAAATAGGAAAACGTGAATAATTACTCTATTTGGTTACAAAAACAAAAGTATAATATCAATTATTATGTTGCATATTAATTAGATTTTCAGGTTACTGCCTTACAGAAAGAGTAAACAAGCATCAAATAACTTAAATTAGGTATAACATTTAATGTAGTCTCAAGATAAGCAAGAGATCGCAATCATCTGAAGTGGTATTTGAAAACTAGACCAGTCTATTGCGTCTTCAGCAACTTTATTCGCTTTGACGAACTTGGCCACCGCCATTGCATTCTCTATGGGTATATGCCATCTTTTGGGAATGAGTTTCGAATCCTGTTCAAAAAAAATCACTACCTACGTATTTCTGAAGCAGCTCCGTCGGAATCAAGTTGGGGTCTGTGACTGTGTATAAAAGCCAGATGGACTAGGTACTATCAATTAGGAAATTTGAGGTTTTTTCCGCCCTCTGACCACTGGCACAGTATAGTTCAATAATCTCAGAACCTTCAATTGACAGTATCTGATAAGAACCTGCTTTAAACCAGAAATAAAAACTAGTCAACAAATGAATCCACCAAATCATTGTTCAGGTACAACCACGTCGAAGGTTATTCGGAAAGTGGTTATGCAGTTTACGCGACAGTGGTTACCGAAGTTGAGTTGGATGTCCTCACGGGAAAGTATCAGGTGAGAATACTTATTTTATCGAAATCATTAGATTAATTAAAAAGTCATTACATCACATTAAATTAAATCTTATAACGCCCAGTTTGTCCACCAGATCCTCAGTACTTTTCAACTTGCCTTTTTCTCCAACCAACTACCTAGTACCTCAAAAATCTCCCACGTACAGCCAATCTTTTTTTAAATGTGAAATCCAGTTTTGACTTTTTCTCCGATTCCCTTACTAAGCCGTTTATTGCCTCCTGTCCTTATTTGTTGCATGGATATGTCTTTGCTCGGGGGGGGGGGGGGGGGGGGGGGGGGTCAACCGAAAATTTCCGTTACGCCTGGCCGGATCTTTTCTCTTTTCTACTGCTTAGAAAACGAGGATAATTTGCTATGCAATTCTTAGCCTGAATCAACTTAGTTTTGAAATGTAGCCAGGTACGTAAGGAGAGGGAAATTGGTAGCTTGAAATGTGAACATTTATCACATAAATCAAGCGCTTTCCAACGAGTGGCGAACGATTTTTGTGCGATGAAAACTGCGGAAGTTTCATTCCCCTAACAACGGCTGGGTTGTACGTGAAAAACACTGAAATTGTGACACAATCTATAGCAACTACTCAACTACTCGGTTGTACGTGAAAATCATCTTTAATTTCGTCCCGGACGTTACATAAAAAATTATTGGGGGTCGGCCTAAGAATTGCATAGCAATTAATATATATATTTATGAGAAGAGTGATTGAATAACTGATATGTGGGTACGACAATTTCGTATGCTTTTTACTTTTTTAGATCCCAAGAGTGGACTTGTTAGAAGATGCTGGAGAGAGTTTGAGTCCGAAAGTGGATTTGGGCCAAATCGAAGGAGGTTTCGTTCAAGGACTGGGATATTTTCTCACCGAGAAAATCGTCTACGACAAGGAGTCGGGGATGAACCTTGCCAACAGAACATGGGTGAGTCGCGTGTGATTGATCCGTTAGCAAAATATTTTGGCAGCTTCAAAGGAAACTTCCACGGCAAGCCTCTATGTGATTACGTCCCGTTCATTTAGGGATGTAATCCTCCGGTACTCGGGAATGTCGGTAATTACCTTGTTTCTAAACATGATGCTTTGTTTCCATTGAAGAATATAAGGATAAAGGATAAGAACTTAAATAGGTACACGTCGTTTTGGCGAATTTCAACAAATGCTATCTTGATGGCTTCAAAATTTTAAAAGCGTGTTTGAAGGGTCGGGGAACCCCTTCAAATCCGCTTCATACACCATAGAACACAATCCTAGATTTTAACGTCGTATATATATATATATTAGAGATGAGTCGATACCCAAATTTATCGATTCCCGATACCGATACCTAAAAAATCGATTCCCGATTCTCGATACCGATACCATCGGCGCATAATACCTAACTTACCTGTAGAAAGTACCTGTAGAAGCAGTTCGAGGGTGACGTATGCAAAAGAACTACTGCTTATTAGAGGTGTGCGAAGTTGTTACGTTTCGGTCGTGGCTGGAACGGCTACACGACGAGCGTGGGACGGTTACACAAAGTTGTTACGTTCCGCAAGTTGTTACTGCACCTCTATCGATAGCCTCTCGCAATGAATACTGGCACCAATAGCCGTTCCGTCGTAGATGATGTTATTAGTCTCATTAGCTAATATATTTTCCATCTCTATTTATTGTCATTAGGAGTTCTTGTTCCAATGAAGCTTTAATGCTTTAGTTACTTATTAAAATTAAATAAATTTTAAAGATTAATTCTTATTACAAATTCTAAATTTCAGATTTACATTTTATTTTCATTCAAGGGTTTACTTAGTTAATTTGAGTTGTGCAAATACAAAATTTGATTTTTTTTTTTTTTTGTTATCTATCAAGTATCAATTAATACTCAACTTTTATTGCTTAGGATTGATTTCTTTCTGAATTAAACAAGTTAAGCAGACTGACTTGGTTTTTTTAGTTTTTCGTCGGTAACTGTAAGATATTTTCAAATAAGACTGGCTCTAGGCTTTTATACTTGGAAAACATAGCTTTGTCAAATGCTTCTGTTGTCACAAACAAAATAACACAAGCCTACTTGTAAACAAAGTTATAATTGTAAGTTGTGTTTTGGACAATTCATGTTTCGCAACTGCTAACTTCACACAACGGTTGCACGGTACAACCATCTTCGTTGTTAGATGGTTGCAATAGTACCGTAGTGTAATAAAACGTCCATCACCGGGCGGTATCGGTATCGGCTTTAGGCGATCGATTCTCGATACCGATACCAATGCCTAAGAATCGGTGGTATCGAGAATCGGTATCGGGAATCGACTCATCCCTAATATATATATATATCTAGTTTTGATGAAGGATGAAAACACTCGCGTGTAATATTATTTTGAGGTATTACAGATGGTTGGAAGATATAGTAAACACATAAATATTCTCTCAATTTATGTATATATATATAATATTTATATATATATTTTCACTGTACCCAAAGGAAATTAGAAGATCCATCCAGAAGAGTGGCCCATAAGACCTAAGACAGCCTGTATGCTTCAGTATGTATTTAGAGCAAGGCCCAGAAAAAATTGTCGGACCACATAGATATCAACCCCTTTACCCTTCAAGACAAGGGAACAGTAAAGTCTCATCCAAAGTTCCTCTAAAAATGTTGAAATCATAGGAGTCATCCTGATTTTACTTCAGATGTACTGCCAACATACATGTAACAGCCTATGCTGGAAAACCTGAAATTTCCTCTACCCAAATTCTACCTTGGGCTGAGTGAAGAACATTTGCCGAAGGAATAAAAACAATTATGAACTCTGTTACTTATACCTACCTATTCAACGAAATTTCCAAATTAGATGATCCGTTAGATGTCCCCGGATCATAGGGCAACAATAATACGCAGATTTGCTTTAATTTCCGTTAACTAAAGTCTTGGTTATGATTTTATCATATTGCAGAACTACTGGCCTCCTGGTGCCCAAGACATTCCGATAGACTGGAGAATCACGCTTGCTAAGGATGCCCCTAATCCTAAAGGGATACTGAGATCTAAATGTAAGTGTCTTTATCAAAGTACTCATAACTTTTCAAAGCAAACATTTTCTCACGTTGAATACCAGTATTCCTATATGTGTATTAAAAAAAAAAAACAACGGAAAAATTAAAACACCTACTGATTGCAGCTACTGGTGAGCCCCCGATCTGTCTGGGATTCTCAGCAGTAATGGCGTTACGACATGCGATAGACTCGGCGAGAAGTGACGCTGGAATGCGGAGGGAATGGTACAAAATTGGTGAGCATTCAATACTTTATCTTTGAGTTTTTATACAAATTTCTTATAATCATGAATATGTTTGTTAATTATTTTTCAGATCAACCCTGCTCTCCACAAACTGCCTTCCTTCTTTCTGGAACGCAATTGAGCCATCTCCAACTATGACAACATTCGAAATGATGGGTGATTTTATAGCTGCAGTGAATCATTCCCAAACCAAAGAGCTCTATAAGTTTTTATAAATATCATGATTATAAATATACGGATTTAACTCATTCAGTAGGTATTAATAAGGACGTTGATGAACTAATACCCATGTCATTCCAAAGAAGAATATTGTGCACACTAACTGATACAAACTTTAGGGTGATAGAAGAATCGAATTTGGTGCAATCAACATTAATTCAGCTATTATGTCGAATAATCAAATATACCACATTTGTCTAAAACATCAAATTCCTTATTTATCGCCAATGTTATCCATAATGAAATTTTACTATAGTTTTTTCCTGTCATTGATATATACCTTCCCAAAGAATTTAATGAAATCGCCAATCGCTGTTATGTTCATCCGATCGCTAAAGACAAGAACTTTGACAAATCACAACTGGTGTAAACAAAACTTAAAAATCGCCTTATAAACTTCAACCACTGTGTCAGCTGATATAATTCCAATGATACTCTCAGTTCACGAAATCGAGCTTATTATAACTGTTGTCATCTATAGATGGACAAGTGAAGCGTAGGTGGCTGATTTATTTAACTCATTTATTATTGACATTGATATGTCTTTGCTCTGGGGGTCAACCAAAAATTTTCGTCACGCAAAAGTTTATGTCACAATTTCTAATGATGTTCACGTACAACCCAACCGTTGCTATATAGGGGAATGGAACTTCCGCAGTTTTCATCGCACAGAAATCGTTCGCCACTCGTTGGAAAGCGGTTGATTTATGTGATAAATGTTCACATCTCAAGCTACCAATTTCCCCCTCCTTACGCTACATTCCTAAACTAAGTTGATTGGACTATAAACAATTTTAATAAGCCGGTTACAATATTCTTAACGTAAAGCAATAGTATTTACTCCACTCCATAGGAAACATTTTCATCCTCTTGAGAACAGTCGAGGACATCTCGAGGACAACCGTTATGAAATCCCCAATCAAAGACATATCCATGTAACATGGTATCTGATTGTAAAGCGGATAGTGGAACTCGTTTACGATTTCTTTTTATTTAAATTTTGTGCACATTACATCAAGATCTCGAATTTAGACACTTATGGTGGGCAAAAAGGCTCCCGAATTTAGTTCGTGAAGCCAAGCCAGATCATCGTCTCGATTTAACTACATAGTATCTACCTAATTAATATAAATTTAATGTGATGTCGGAGTTCCTAATAATGATATAAAAAATACAATACAATACAAGAAATATAATTCAAATATAAATAATCAAGATTGATATAAAACTTGAAAAAAAAGTAAATTTCTCCTCTTAACATAAATACTTTGGATAATATTTTCTGCTTCCTGAGATTTTGATGTATTTAGATTTCAGCTCTTGCTAAATACCGGCGGACTAGTGAAGTGTAGGTGATTAATTTAATTAAATTAATTCCTCCTCGGAACAATTAATTAGCTCCTTCCTACGCCTGTGCTGTTGTATTTAGATATTGTATAATAGGCTTCGTTTTATGATTAGACTCGTGTTATCTAATACAGAAATAATAAACCCTGGTGTAATAATTGCCAGCGCATTTTTTGTATTTTTTATTTATTTTAATTTTTTAAATAAGTAGGTAATTGTCATCTTTTTCCCAAAACGCAGTCGATCTGACTGAAATACGTAATTTGCTCATGAGGAAGGGATGTACTGTATTCGAGTTCAAGAAAAATGAGGTTTTATGTTTCACTTGTTTGAGGAATTTTTTTTAACGCACGTATTTCATTCACGAGTCAGTTTAGTAGACCCCCTCGGTAATTTTTGAAAAAAATATCTCAGCAAAAATCGGATATGGGTTAAAATGACGAAGCTTGTATTCAAGGACGAGGTAGGAAATTGCTTCTGAATCCACCTAAATCCTAAAGGTAGCAGTGGACTCATTGTTTTCACTTTCGGGAGAAGAAAATTTTTCGGTCCCCAAAATCAAAATTTCTTCTCGCATTTTACGTTTTAGACCATTCTGAACAATTTCGGCTCCGTGTCTATCTGTGTGTGTGTATGTGTGTCTGTTGTTTGTCCGCAAAACATTGTAACAAGCTTATTTTCCACAGTTTTATCCGATATGGATGAAATTTTCAGGGAATGTGCGGGCTAGGGGGTAGACGGTCCCCTATCAGTTTCATCGTTCTTGACTCAATACCTCACTTTGCGCATGCGCAAACGAAAATTCCACCAAGCATCATTTTCTCACACCCTAGTCGTCAAGGCTGGGGGTCAAGGAATTTTTTGCGACACTTTTTTTTCCCGACCGACACTTTTTTTCCCGACCGACACTTTTTTTCCCGACCGGCACATTTTCTATTGATTTTCACGTACAACCAAGGCGTTACTAGGGAAGAGTAACTCCCATAGTTTTCATAGTAGGAAAATCGTTCTCCACTTTTTGGAATGCTCTCATTTTACCACGACATTTCATGACCTCTAAGCCATTGTAGTGTCAAGGAATGCTGATTTATTACTCTAAGTTAAAAACTAATATTGTTTTGTAACCATAATGGAATAATCTTGTGAAAAGAAGGCACTACATGGTTGGTATACAATTGAGTAGTAGGTACCAACTGGTAAGCAGTAGGTACTAGACATATCCATGATCTTTTGTTTTTCCCATCGTGGGAGAAATTAAAATTTTGTCCCTAAAATTTGCGTAACTGCAAAACTCGCGCAATAACTGCACTGCCAATGCCGTCTTTATGAAATCTTACCTTCAGAAGAATGTTTGACATGGATATGCCTTTTGGCTGGGGGTCAAGGAATATTTTGCGACACTTTTTATCAATCATTTCGACTTGTACTTTGTTCTTCAACTAATTCTATACGTCCATGTTACAATATTTGAGGAAGCTATATTGTCCACCCAACTTTGAAGACGGTGTTTTGTTTTGTTAATTGTAATTTGGCTTCGCCCTTATCAATTCAAATACAATATAATTAGCTGCGTTTTTTCTGTTCCTTCTATGTGGACTTAACAGTAACATTGTCAATTACCGGGCATTTCTGTCAAGAACGAGTCCTAAAAAGATAAGAACTCGCGGGGGAGTAGGTTTGCAGGGTGGGAGCACCTCGCTCCAAGTCGTTTGTGATTCGGCAAGCCAAGGCAGACACCTCGTCGTCGCGTTGGTGGGAACTCGGTTTCGTCCTAATTGTTATTCAACCTGAGGCGGTGGAATTATTCTTTTAGTGTTCTTATTGTGCAGTGCGGAATTGCAGCCATCAAATCGAAATGGAACCACGAGACGATGCCATTACATTTACTATCAACGGAAAGGCTTATACTGGTGAGTTTAGTCACCTCAGTCGTTAAGGTCACAAAACTGGTTATGGGGTCCGGTTTCAAGAGATACTTTAATTTATTGAGAGTGAAAACCACGAAAGTAGCGCCTTAGGATTTAATGGCGATACCAGTGGCGCGAGGCTTCCCATTTATTCTCTAGAATTGGTCTGTTTCAAATAAAATCATTAAAAGTTAAAATACTTATCGCGTTATCGATATTTAAGTACTCCCAGAGTACGGGAGTTGGTATCTTTTTACCAAATTTTCGTAGAAAAATAAGTTATTGCAATGCCTTCAAAATTTTCAAGGTGAATATTTCCCAAATTCTCTTCAAGGAAATCCGTTTTGGGGCATTCTGAAACTATTTCTTGGTGTCAACTATTTTTCATATATGTATTATAAATTATATCTATATAAATTATATGTATATAAGTATATAAATTATATGTATATAAATTATATGTATATATGTATATAAATTATATGTATATATGTATATAAATTATATGTATGTATGTATTATAAATATATATATTATGTCATTCTATCTATATCTATAGCTGGAGTTTCAAATTTTATTAAGGAAGGGGTGAATGAATGGGGTAATAGTAATAAGTCGTTGTTTTCATTATTTATCATCTGATTTCCGTCACAGTTTTTTTAAAATTATTATTATTTATTTAATTTTTATTTTTTTTTTACTCAGAATTCAGTCCAGTGATTTAAAAAACCTTATAAGGTTCAAATTTACTGACAGTGGGGTATATAAAGGAAGTAATTACGATAAATCATGTTATTTTCGTTTTCTCGCTTTTTTTATAGATTGTTTTTTCTTCGTGTTTTGGTTTAGATGGGCTTAAAATCGAAGATTTCATGTTGATGACGGATTTTTGTGAAAAGGGTTGAGAGAGGGAGAAGTGAAACCTACCACTTATTAATGCTTTTCTCAACTGATTTCGATGATTTTGTTCAACTATGTTGCTCGAAGTATTTGATCTCTTTGTAGAACCACTCTCAGTAAATCAAAATTACATTATGGGTGGGGGTGGGGAGGGGGCAATTCCGATACCACCACCAACCTATTCATCCATTCAATCCATTTTCTATCAAGAGTATGGAAGGACTATCTGAATGAATGAATGAAAACATGCATTATTTACACAATAATGGTACGATAATGACAATAATAATGTACATATGAAAAAAATTAAGTAGAATAAATAGGAAACCACAATTAGAAGCATAATACGACGGGGACTTTTATTGTCTGTCTGTCGAAGTATAATCGAGCCTGGCTAGAATGCAATGAATTTGACCTAATATATAACACGTACGAACTATACCAAATACATGAACAATAAATAATAATACAAATATAGAATAATGAATAAACCATGTAGAACAACAAATTTGCCATGCTTTGAATTGCTGTTGATAAAAAAAGTCCAGTCATGCAGCATGACCCCATGAGCGAATTTTTGAAGAAATCTTCGACATTTCAGTCGCTATTGATCGTGTAGAGAAATTTTAGTTTATGATTTTGATAGACAAACATGGAATCAAATTATTAAAAATAATTAGGAGGTACTCATACTTTATTATTATTATCTGAATTTGGACAATGTTTCATGCAAATATTACCGATTTTTACAAC
Organism: Adelphocoris suturalis; assembly: GCA_030762985.1. NCBI lineage: Eukaryota > Metazoa > Arthropoda > Insecta > Hemiptera > Miridae > Adelphocoris > Adelphocoris suturalis. Next base: position 9,678,982 of record CM061048.1, on the reverse strand, counting down.
TAGCGAACGGCATTATGTCGATTTTTGACTGATTTTTCAACATTGAAATTTTTGAAAACTTGATACATATTCTGATAGGAAATTTTACGCTGATTCCGAATATACCACATGTTAGTATGCTGAAAAAATTATTTCGCACAACAAATCGAAAAAAACAGGCTATTTTGAAATTTTTGACTACATTTTTGAAAATTTCAACCCGAAGATGTAATCCGATCATGCTGGCCAACGAACTTGAACTTTCGTTTTCTGTCCTTAACATTTTAAAATTTGTTTGAAGTTTCTAGAACAATTCTACGGACAGTTATCGTCTGGAATGACACATACATACATACATACATATATACATATATACCTACATATATACATACATACATACATTAAAAAATGCGTTAAACTTCAGAATATGATTCAGAATAGCCTGAAACGGATTTCTGCATAAAATGTTTTCAAAAATTCACATTCTACAAATTTTGAGGCGAGAGCAATAGCTTAATTTTCTTCAAAAATTAGTGAAATCATTGTTGAACAGGTCTGAGTAATGACAGAATACGGGAGGTATGATGCCCAGAACAGTTCTAGATAGCTTCCATTGAGCCTCAAAATGGCGGACGCACTTACTCATTAGAATGTCCCCAGATCTGTGAGCAGGATCTGTCATGAAAGAACGCACCAGCCGCCAATACTCCTTACCATCAGTTATCGTCCCAAATTGATCCGGTAAACTCCTCTTCGTTGCACAAATCTTCTTGTATTCTGCATTCTGCTCAAGATATGCTTCACGAACAAGCTGACTATCCCCAGATTTACGAAGCAAATTAAGCAGGGAGTATGACCTATCTCTGGCACGAAGACAATCCCAGTCCCACCAGGGCTTACGGCTTTGTGGAGGGCACACTGGCATCATAGAAGATCCCTCAGCTGCTTGCCGAATGCTCCCGACAAAGGCAGCCTATATGTGGAGCATGAGTCCACCAACACAGGCACACTATCCACCAACTCAGCCAGGAATTCCATATACTACTTCGCTCTGTTCTTATCCCGCCATGGTATCTTAGGAAGCAACCGCAGTTCCAACCCCCGCTCCAAATGACCCCCAGCCAGAGAAACAATGAGCGGCATGTGGTCGGAAAAGGTCTCACAACCAATATTGAAGCGACTGATTATACCAAAACCCGCAGTGAAACGCAACGAAAATCCACCGTTGATGAACCGCATCCTCCTATAAGGGAGGGGGGGGGGGGGGGATTCGATACGACCGCCAACCAATTCATCCATCATCCACCAAGTGTATGGACGATGAAGAGGGAGGAGGGGGGGGGGGGAGTAAATCCTGTAAAAAGAAGATATATCCGCTATTCTTACCAAAATCTTACCAAATCTTACCAAAATCTTACCTCCGAAGGGACGTCCCTGTGGTACTTGCAACACTTACCAATATATGTTTATGGAAATATCCAGATTGTGTAAACCGGGCTCTGGTTCGTCCCCTATGAATTTAATCGCTGCAATCAATGGTAGCCTCTGCTCATGCACATGGGTGGAGGCATTTTATTTTTATTATCATTACTACTGTTTTTTTATTAGTGCATTTTATCTTTTTAAATGTATGCACCATGTAACGGAAACAAAATTTGTTCTTTCTTGGTCGATTACAAAAGTTATGTAATGAAAATTATAAACCAAATAACATTAAATATTGGTATGGATCAATCCATGAAAATAACTTTTTCAGTGTTCATTCTCAACTAAATTACTATAAATATAAATTTGGATCAATCTAATCGTGAAAAACTCAGAAACCATAAAAATTACATATTCAGTGTGCGTTCTCGACTCTTGGTGTTAGACTCAAGGTGTTAGAAAAGGCGACAGCCGGCTGAATAAGGATTAGGTCGAAATTAAACATTACAGCCTCAGTTGGAATGGACGCAAGTAGTTCGATAGGAAAGAAGGACAAAAACTATACTCGTAACTGCAATCATATTACCACTGAGACTCTGATGGAAAATAAGTTTGCATGTTTTGAGAACGACAATCCTGAAAGGTGCGAGCTAATCAGTTCCCCGACTGCGAATGACCGACTAATGTGATAGTTTTTCCTGCCCACAAACCGCTATTTCTAATAGGTGAATAGTTTTGAACCTGTCGATTTCAGTTATTTAATTGCGATTCTTATAACAAGGGTAAATTCTAGCCCCCTTTCAATGGAAAGACGTTCCGTGGTAATGCCACGGTACATTCAAGGTGGGGGAAAAGTATTTAAACTTAATCTAAACGGGATTTTTCTCGTGTGACATGTACTCACCTGAACATCGAGTAGAAAATATCAATAACAAGAGCCCAGGGCCCAAGTCGGGCCCGGGACCAGATTCTGGCCACCACCCCTCCCCCCCCCCCTTTTTATTTTATTTTGTCGCGCCACTTTTGCTAGAGATGGCTATGATAATTGTTTAAAAAAACTATTAAACCTTCTCTAACCAAACGAAAAATCATTTATACTTCCTACCAAGGTTCAGTGTTTGAATAAGAACACTTGAGGGGCTGAACTCTTACTACTTCACTACGTTTTATTCAACATTTAATCAAAAATAAAGTGTAACTTAAGAATTAAAAATTCAAGTATTCATACTCTACTAATTACCAACCAATTACAAAACCATAAAAATGCCAAAAACTACCTTGAAACAAAAATTGTATATCCAATCAGTCATAGGATTTTTATTTTAACTACTTTAGTACAATTGTTTGTGAATAGAGGGCATATTCAGAGAAGTTCCAATTTACTCATTCCTCAATTGGACGATTGTGCCAGAAATTATGATTGAATAAATTTCATATAATCATTAATCAACACATACAATTAACTTTATTTTAATGTTATGGACGAATTAAAAAGGAAAGTCTCTGTATACAAGATGGCTGAAGGAATTCATTGAAACAATGATTATGCTTGAAAGAATACATTTATTAATTTTGGAAAAATAAATAAAAATCTACAAAAATATAATTGTTTTATTACAGTTTATCTACTTGTAATGAAGCTATGCAGTAAAGAATTAGATTTATAACAACAAAAGATACAAGAATTATTTAGTGAAAAACTATCAAAAATATGAATTAGTAAAATGAGAAATTTGTTTTGTTGAGTTATAATAGCATTCTGTAATTGTAATTATAATTGTGGAAAACTTTTTAAATATAGAAACCGTAATAGGCTATAATTTCATGTTTTACAAAATGAAACATTTTAAAACTAATAAAGTGAAGTGAGGAAAAGTGTATTTGCATTTGAAAAATACAAGACAAAACACTTAAACTTTCGTGCCTTTTTAAGTGAAAATTTTTTAATAACCTTAGAAAAGTCAAGTTTGGATGCTAACTTGTGCTTAATGCTGAGAATGGCAAGGGCCACCTTTCTTTTCCCATGGATGCTCTCTCCCAAGTCTTCAGTCGAGTGCCTACTGGAAACAGTCTGGTGTAGTAAATCAAATATAATCTGATCAGGGCCCGTCAAGTGTAATACACTCTGTTTTATGTAGGCCTAAAAATTCTAAAATACTTTTTTACTAAATACAGGACCGGGCCGGGGCAACAGTACCCACTTGCCCCCCCCCTCCCCCCCCCTCTGTGGCGGCCCTGCAAGAACCATTCTCCAAGATCAACAGAAATCATGATCAAATGACGAAACCTGGGGCCTATTTCATAAAGCAACAAGAAAAAGTTACCAGCCGGTTTTATGTACACAAGTTGTAAAAATTCAGTGTGCAAGCGTTTCATAAAGGTACCTCCTAGTGTAGACTCGTAATGCACTGTTGAAATTAACAAGTGTACAGGCGAATTTGGACAAGTTACAAGTGTTTCCCCATCATTTTGAACAAGACACTGTTTTACAGTTGTAAAAAATGGCCGATTTTTAACCTACGACCGTTCACTTATAATCTTGTTATTTTCCAGCATTGAGAGTTGACAATTTTTCGGTGTTTAGTATGTGGGAGTCATCTTCTGCTGAAGAATACAGACAAGAAAGAATCATTCAGCGTAGTAGACGCCAAAGATTTTTTCGGCCACGAATAAACGCTCATTTCGTGGGTATTTTTGAGTTTAACGAGAGATTTAGGATGTCTTCCGAGAACCTTGAAAGATTTAAATGGTGCGTGACTCTGTGCAATTTTTCCTGATCGGGTATTGAGGATCTCCCCGTCATTGAAGAACGAAGTGAAGTGTGAAGATCATCTCAAATTTACTGATGACATTCCCAACCTAGCAGCATTAAGACTTGTTGAACTAATTAATCATTTCCTCTGAATGAAGGAGAAAAATCGGATTATGCCAGCCATCAGAATAAGTTGAAATCAAATACACACTTTCTCCACTTTTCAGTTTATGATTTGTCTGTCTTCCAATCATTACGCCTTGTCATGTACAATAAACATCCTATCGTTTACTTAACACTGGTTTTATATTATGATTCGCTGACATAACTTCAATTTCGACATCCCACTTGACGTTGTTCATTTCGTTTATTCCCACACGCCATTTTAGCGAATTTTTGAAGAAAATTAAGCTATTGCTTAATGCTATGTGAATCTTTGAAAAACATTTATGCAGAAATCCGTTTAAGGCTATTCTGAATCATATTCTGAAGTTTAACGCATTTTTTTATGTATGTATGTATGTATGTATGTATGTATGTATGTATGTATGTATGTATGTATGTATGTATTGAAGTATTGAGGCTCGGGGAGCAGGTAGGCAATATTGTTGGTTATGAGAGTGCCTACCTGCAGGATCTGGCGAGGCGGGCTGTTGAGGGGCCAAATGGCTTGGAGGACGAGGTCGCGGCCTATGTGCAGAGGATCTTCCCGCAGGTTGAGGAAGCGACCGTGGCGAGGCACCAGGGAGAAGTTCCCCCTAATGTGGTGCCTCGTGGAGGTCGCAGAGCAGCTAAGCAAGCGAGGAGGCGGGAATATCAGCGTGTCCAGAGATTGTGGAGGAAGCATCCGGCTCGTGCAGCTGCGGAGGTACTGGAGGGAGCTGGGGAAGAACAAGTTATGCCCCCCCTCCAGGAGTTTGTGGATTACTGGGAGCCACTTATGAGTGCTCCCAGCCACAACTCTGGTGAGCCAGTGGTACCCCCAGCTACCACCAGGGACTCCTTACGCAGCATCATGTGCACACCGGTGCTTCATGACGAGGCACATAAGTGCCGTGTCAAAAACTCCACTTCTGCTGGACCCGATGGTATTTCCGCCCGACGCTGGAATAAAGCTCCTAAGAATGTTAGGCTGCTCATCCTCAACCTGTTGCTACTATCTGGAAGACCCCCGAAAGCGTTGACCCGTGCCCGGACAGTTTTCATCCCAAAGAAAGGGGGAAGTGGGCCTGGAGGCTACCGTCCAATTTCTATTTCGTCGGTGGTCTTCCGCCACTTCCAAAAAGTTCTGGCATCTCGCCTCCAAGTGGCTGGTGTCATGGGTGACGTCCAGAGAGCATTTCGGCCAGCGGATGGCACAGCGGAGAATCTAACAGTTCTCCAAACTGTCATTTCGCTGGCCCGTATCAAGAAACGGCAACTCCATCTTGCCGCTCTGGACGTCGCTAAGGCCTTTGACACAGTTAGTCACTTTGCCCTTACCGATTGTCTTCGTGGTGTCGGGGCACCTGCTCGTTTAATTGAGTATGTTGCCTGTCTGTACCACGAAGGCGTGACGGTCCTCGAAGCACGAGGTGAGATGTCAGGGGATGTTGTTATTGGGCGCGGGGTACGCCAGGGGGATCCTCTGTCGCCACTCCTCTTCAACCTGGTCGTGGATACGGCCTTGGGTAAGCTGCCAGCTGGAATAGGGTTCGATCTCGCCCCTGGGGTGCGAGTAGGTGCATTAGCTTTTGCTGATGATGTCATCCTACTCGCAGAAACCCGTGAGGGCTTGCAGATCTCCCTCAATGCATTTGCTGAGCAGCTAGCCAGGTGTGGTTTGGTGGTCAACCCAGCTAAGTGTGGGTCGGTCTCCTTGGTCCCGTCGGGTCGCCAGCATAAGGTGAAGGTAGTGGATGAGGAGTGTTTTGTCTTAGGACAAACTTCCATCCCTGCCCGATCCGTGTTGGAGGTCTGGCGGTACCTTGGGGTCGACTTCATGGGTGTGGCCACTATAGCCGCAAGCCGTGTGGACCTTGGTGGAGCATTAGCTCGTGTCACCAAGGCTCCATTGAAGCCACAGCAGAAGCTGCGCCTCCTTCGCACGTACTTACTGCCAAAGCTAACCTATGGGTTAGTCTTTGGCAGGCTTACTGCGGGGAGGCTGCTTGAGTTAGATCGTGAAGTTCGCTCTGCTGTGCGCTCTTGGCTAGGCTTTCCACCTGGTGTCCCAAGTGCTTACATCCACGCACCGGTCAAGGCCGGTGGGCTCGGTATTGTCTCTCTTTCTGCCAGCATCCCATCTTTACGCCGCCAGCGCCTGCTTGCCCTTAGGGGCTCGAGCTCGGAGGTCGCCCGCACTGCTGCTGACCTGGACTTTGTCCGGCAGCAGTTGTTGTGGTGCGATCGAGCAACACCAACTGCTCCAAAACCCAGCTCATCTGCTGAGTTCGCTGCTGCACTGCATGAGTCAGTAGATGGTAAAGAACTCCGACAGTGCTCTGAATCCCCCATTTCTACCCAGTCGGTGGAATGGGCTTCAGAGGGCATTGGGGCCCGTGACTATCGTCATTTTCACGCCATCCGGGTGGCTACGTTAGCCACCTCGGTGAGGTGTTCGAGGAGTAGTCGCGGGACAGTTGACACCCTTTGCCGTGCCTGTCGGGGTAAAAATGAGAATCTTTATCATGTAGTGCAGCAGTGTCCTCGTACTCACGGTGGCCGCATTTTACGTCACGATGCGGTTGCCAAGCAGATAGCAGGTGCTTTGTCATCTAGCGGTTGGGATGTCGAAAGGGAGAGACTATACCACATGCCGAGTGACCGGGGCAAGAAGCCAGATATCGTTGCGATCAAGCCCGATGGGTCTGCCATAATCCTGGATGTCCAAGTTGTCAGTGGCAGCGTGGACATGGAGCAGACCTGGCGGGCTAAGAAAAGTAAATATGATAGAAGTGATCTGCGACAAGCGATATCTGAGCTAAAAGGAGTGGCGCCTAATAACATCAAGGTCATGGCCGCGACCGTCTCATGGCGCGGGGTGTGGTGCGGGAAAAGTGCCACGGAGCTTCTCGAGTTGGGCATCTCGGCAGGAGTGCTCCGTGGTATCACCACCCGCGTCCTTCGGGGCTCTTACCTTAATTGGTGGTCATTCTATAGGGGCACTTCCTTTCATCCCATTCTTCCTCCTCGTCCTGCAACTTCCCTTATCCCTAGAGCCGGCGTCGGGTAAACCTGTGCGTCCTCCCCACTTTTTTATTTTATTTGTTTATTTTTCAATTTAATGGCGTGCCCCCTCCGTCTTTGAGGGGAGGTTTCAAAAAAAAAAAAAAAAAAAAAAAAAAAAAAAAAAAAAAAAATATGTATGTATGTATGTATGTATGTATGTATGTATGTATGTATGTATGTATGTATGTATGTATGTGTCATTCCAGACGATAACTGTCCGTATATTCGGAATCAGCGTAAAATTTCCTATAAGAAATGTAGGTATCAAGTTTTCAAAAATTTCAAAGTTGAAAAATCAGTCAAAAATCGAAATAATGCCGTTCGCTAGTTGTAAAAATCGGTAATATTTGCTTGAAACATTGTCCAAATTCAGATAGAACTAATCTTATGGAAGTATCCCTGTATAACCAATCCTAGAACCATGCTGTTTAAAACAAGATTACAAGATTAGTTTAATAATAATAAAGTATGAGTACCGCCTAATTATTTTTAATAATTTAATTCCATGTTTGCCTTTCAAAATCATAAACTAAAATTTCTCTACACGATCAATAGCGACTGAAATGTCGAAGATTTCTTCAAAAATTCGCTCATGGGGTCATGCTGCATGACTGGACTTTTTTTTTTTTTTTAAGTATAGACGAGGAAATTACATAAATGACCTACTAAAATGATATTAATCGGCCCATTTTTGCTAAAACGACACAAATCATCAAAATGCTCCCTAAATTACATAAATAAGATATTTCACGCTTTTTCCTTCCTCTCTTTAGTTTTAATACTTCAAGGATCCCCTTGCCGTTTTTTTACTTATTTTTGCAATCGAAAGTTTTCTATGCAGGATGTTCAGTGTAAGGCAAACAAAACTTCAGGGATCGATTTTAGAGCTCATTTCTGATCGAAAGTTTCTTTTGAGAGATTTTTCATTAAACGCTTAGTTTTTGAGTAATTTAATTTTCAAGATTATTTTCGTGTTTTGAACCTTATGACATTAACACGGCCATACCTCCCCATTGGGCCTCTGTAAACTAAAAAATAAGGATATTGTTGGAAAGAACGTTAATTTTCCAATCTACCTCATGCCGAACCAATATTTTGTTGAGCTGACTTAGTTTGTAAAAAGAGGCTAAAACACAAATTTTGAAAATTTTTGGGAATTTGACTTTTTTCCGTGTGTCTTTCAGCTTTTAGTACACACTATTTTTTAAGGGCACTTCCAAGGAAAAACTTCCCCAAAATCTCAGCTTTCCAACGGTATACTAAATTTTACGTTTATTGTGCTAATTAGGGGAGAAAATCATACTTTAATGTTGGACTTTTTTTTTTTTTTTTTTTTTTCAATGAAAACGAGGGTTTTTACCTAGTGTAAAACTGTATAATAACAGAGTTGGAAAGATCTTCAATTGTTACCATTCGATTCAGCGGGAAAAAATACGCAGAAACCGGCCCCAAACTCGTATTTTCATAGTTACCTATAGAGTAATTTTTCACAAAAACCCTCGTTTTCATTTTAACAAAAGAGAATGAAACATGTTTTTTAACATTAAAGCACCAAATTTTGATTTCACCTAAATCCGTGAAACCGGCGTTTGAAAAAAACGTTCGCTAGTTGTAAATCAGGGGGAAATCAGAAACTCGTAATCGAGTTCCACTATCCGCTTTACAATCAGATACCATGTTACATGGATATGTCTTTGATTGGGGATTTCATAACGGTTGTCCTCGAGATGTCCTCGACTGTTCTCAAGAGGATGAAAATGTTTCCTATGGAGTGGAGTAAATGATGCTATTGCTTTACGTTACAATATTGTAACCGTCTTATTAAAATTGTTTATAGTCCAATCAACTTAGTTTAGGAACGTAGCCAGGTACGTAAGGAGGGGGAAATTGGTAGCTTGAGATGTGAACATTCATCACATAAATCAAGAGTTGTCAAGAGGATGAAAATGTTTCCTATGGAGTGGAGTAAATGATGGTATTGCTTTACGTTAAGAATATTGTAACCGGCTTATTAAAATTGTTTATAGTCCAATCAACTTAGTTTAGGAATGTAGCCAGGTACGTAAGGAGGGGGAAATTGGTAGCTTGAGATGTGAACATTCATCACATAAATCAAGCGCTTTCCAACGAGTGGCGAACGATTTTTGTGAGATGAAAACTGCGGAAGTTCCATTTCCCTAGCAACGGCTGGGTTGTAGGTCAAAAACACTGAAATTGTGACACAAATTTTGTATCACGGAAATTTTTGGTTGACCCCCCAGAGCAAAGACTTATCCATGTCAAAAATCCGTAGGAGGAACTTTTGATCAAAAATGAGTTCTAGAATCGATCCCTGAAGTTTTGATCGCCCTAACCCGAACATCCTGTATAGTAGACTCCTCAAGCCATAATCCTCCCCAAGTTCACCTCAAAACTGTCCCATCCTGTGGCAACGCAACGAGTAGTTAGGGCCATATCATACGAGCGCTATTGCCGTCGCGCAGATGCCGTCGAGATAGCGCCGGAAAAAGTGTATGTCATACGTGACGGCAAATGCGTCGCGTTGATGCCGTCCCGCCACCGCCAGGTGCCTGTCATACGTAGCGTCTTCCGGGCGCATTTGCCATGTCATACGAGCGCTATTGCCGTCGCGCTGATAGCGTCGCGTTAAAAACGCTCCAACCCGGCAATGGGGTTCTTATGGAGCATGTCATACGGACGCTAATGCCGTCGGCGAGTCCGCGTTAGCCGGACGCTGAGCGCTGCCAACGCGGACGGTCGCGCTAGCGACGCGGCGCACGTGACGCCGGGACCCTGTCAATGCAAATGCGCCCGGAAGACGCTACGTATGACAGGCACCTGGCGTTGGCGGGACGGCATCAACGCGACGCATTTGCCGTCACGTATGACATACACTTTTTCCGGCGCTATCTCGACGGCATCAGCGCGACGGCAATAGCGCTCGTATGACATGGCCCTTAACCTAGAAAGTCACCGGACTTGGATGGAGATGTAGAGAGATCTTTTAATAAATCTTAGTGTATTGTTTATTTAGTCAGGATTCATCCAAGGGGTAGACACACAACTTCAATACATCTCTACACCCACTTTATTTTTTGCAACGTTTCAGGTCAAAACTTGGCCCATCTTCAGGCAAAACCTATAACACTAGGAACCCTGTCATAAAATCCATAAATCAAAAACCCAGAGTAAATCTAAATACTAAAACATGAAAAAACAATATATACCTTGATGGAATAAAAAAGGTCATTGTAATTAAACATCAGTTCGAGAATCAGAACATTGTCACATCTCAATACTCAAAATTAAAAAGAAATAACTAATATAACCTGAAGATGGGCCATGTTTTGACCTGAAACGTTGCCAAAAATCAAGTGGGTGTAGAGATGTGTTGAAGTTGTGTTTCTACGCCTTGGCTGAATCCTGACTAAATAACCAATACACAATGAATATGCAGCCGACTAATTCCACAATAATTAATAAAGCTCAAGTGTAGTAGATCGAGAAAAGGATCAATTTAACGGAAGACAATATTGAAACCCATATTATTCTATATTTCAATTATTTTCCTTTGTGAATGGTTGGTGTAAACATTTCATTGGAATTTAGTAAATGTTGATGAAGGTAATTGTGTAAATTTTTGTAATGTTAATGTGTAAATTGGTAACCGGGAGAAAAACTCCCGGATAACAAACTACCTCGGTTTGGTAAAGGCAGAAAAAAACTCCAGGCGTCGAAATTTTGGGAAATGCGAAAGAAAAGACATAGTGACCTCGTTTGTCTGAAAATAGAGGTACATATTTACATATGCATGTTCATACTAGTTTTAAGCCGATTATAGAGATCGCAGAAGTTCTACGATAGAATCAAGGAAAATCCGATGAAAGGAGCCATTCATGGCTACATCACTCAAAGCATGAAGGCTGCTGTATTATGAAACGTTTACAAAACCTGCATGGCCTCACAAGAATAGACTGCATCACTCCACAATCCCTACACATAATGTGAAATCAGTTTTTAAGAGTTCCCAGCGTCCATAATCATATCCCACGCTTTAATCAAAGCGTGGAATCCAAAAAGTTATAAATCATAATATTACTAGCTGTGCCCGTTTGCTTCGTCGCACGTCCAAGGCATGATTTTTAGCACAGTTTACCATCACTTTAATTTCAGATTAATTGTGTCAGTACTGCTAGGGAAATACTACGAGTATCTACAGTATAGGAAATAATATCACCACAGAAAGGCCCCTACCCAGAGAGACCCCGTTCACAAATTCAGTATAGGTTTATCTGAAAAGCTGAATAGAAACAAAATAAGTTAGAGCCAACTTAGCTGATTAGAATGGTTTCTCAAGTTGTAATATTTACACTCTACCACACCCAAAGACGTCCCGTTCCAATTTTCAGCATCTCAAATTCGTTTGGAACAAAATTAAGTATAGATTTCACTCTGCTGATTAGGGTGATTCTTCAAATTGAAATTATACACTAACGCACCTAGGGGGGGGGGGGGGGAGTTTAGCGTCTCAAGTTGAATAGGAACAGAGTCAGTAATTTATTTATTATAGTTACCTATAGTAGAAGCTGTCACCTCTCGCTTTTCTTGCACGTCCTATTTCATACCCACCATCATTAATATTTTAATATTATACGTTTGAAAGGAAATTCTAAACTTATTCGACGAGTCAACCGGAAATTCTGTTACGCACAGAAATTCCTCATTCAGAGGAAATTAACGATAATCATCAGAAACGCTTGCATACGAGTCTGCAACACATGGGGACATTTTATGTCTTTAGTTGCAGACTCGTATGTGTTGCAGACTCGTGTGCAGGCTCTAAGAGCCACTCATCTGATCCGGACGCTGGGCATCGTCAAGTAAATGTCCTAAAGAGGCTACATACGAAATTACAGCTTCCTAGAGTGTAAAGTATAGAAATTACCTGTTACTATTATTTAACCACCGCTTCACAAATCAAACCGTTCTCGCAATATTCGGATCACCTGCTATGAATCAAATCATCGAAACACCAACTCAATGAAATCATCAGAAATTAACAAGCGGTTGCAACCATGTTCACAATATCAATTATTGAGAATGATCACCTGTGTGTAAACAATTATTCATATAACCATGCTCATAACTCAGCTTGTTGGCCACGCACTTCGCAGTAGTTAACATAATATGTTTGGATAAATCGAGAGCTTTCGAACGAATGGTCAACGAATTTTGTGGGATGAGAAACAACGAAGTACCATTTCCCTAGCAACGACTCGGTTGTAAGCGGAAATCATCAGAAAACAACTGGGGCAATTTTCGTCAACAGTTTACGTAACGATTTTTTTGTTTATGTGTCAAAGCAAAGACATGAAAGTTTCAGTCATACAGCCTGACCGTATGAGCAAATTTTCTTAAGTTATCTGTCCTTATTGTTCTTAAGATATCATGTTAAATTGTTTGAAAATGTGAGCTTTTTGAGTGCAAAGAAAATGTTGACCATTATTTTTATGGCAAAAAACATGATCTAAATAGTAATCTGCTATTCAAACAAAGATATTGGATTTCTAGAATTTTTTACATTTTTATCGATTTTGTAGCACATTTTAATGACATTTAATTACAATTTTGAGCATAGGTTTGAGCTTTAATTTTTAAATTACCAACTTCATAGTTGATAAACTTTATTTGAGTAATATTCTGCTAAAAAAAATAATAAAAACACCGATGTTTAGCCTTTTTTTTTTTTTGTCATTTTTTGTGATTTTTTTTTTTTTTTTAGTACATTTTTTGAAATTTGACCAATTTAATGTGCTCAAAAAGTGTTGTCCAACGAACTCATCTTTTCTTTTGAAATGCTTGATTTTTTGGCGAAAGAACGAGGTTTTTATCTCAATTCTATCGAGAGTTATCGTCTGGTATGACACACACATATATATATATAAAAGCGTTAAAATCCAGGAATCATTTCAGAATGACTCAAAACAGTTTTCGATGAAGAAAATTTTTGAATATTTTTATTTTAAAATTTTTGGAGCCATTGCAATAGCTTTATTTTCTAAGAAAATTCGCTAAAATGTCAAAAAGAAATACATTTTTCCCCCAATACTTCTCGTAAAATGAACAGTTTAGTATTATTTTATATTCCCAGCAGTCCCAAAAACGCTTCAACTCAAATTTCAGCAATCAAGTTTCAAATTCTACCTAATTAATTTACCAACCAAGCATCCCCTCAATGTAACCAACTCAATATAACCTCAGTTACAATAAAACTATTCCCGACCAACATTGCTGCAGCAAATAAGGCATTTTGAATATCTATTTCTTAAGATCATATTTACGATTAAAAACTGCTCGGGTCAACCCATCAAAATTGTTTTGGTATCGTTGACTTTGTTATGGAAAGTTCTTTTCGCGTAAACCCACTCCATCCTTTGATGTCCTAAGTGTTATTCCGGAATTCGCTCGTCAATTTGTGCCCACCCGTATGGAAATGGGTGCAACCGTTTGGACATTTAGAGCGGACAAACAAACATCCTTATTTTCTCTTTTATTATAAGGTTCACCCGGGCGTTGCACAGGTTGACTTGAATATACGCAAGACCTATTAATTATGACTAATGAATTATTTATAATGTTCAATTCGGAGATGTTGATTCGCTGCTACGAGTAGCTGCAATACACATGATGGCCAGTATCTCTTCTCTGGTGAGCTCAACTTTTCCAAGAATCGATTTACAACAGGGCTCAAGAATGGGTCATTGTGCAAGAAAATGCTTTGCAGTTTCGCTGACGGCACGAATAAACTAACTATCAAATGTAATTACGGTCTACGAACAGTTTTTGTTACTCAAGGTTTTCGATCACCGTCCACATTTCACGATTATCTCCGTCTCCTCCAAACTGTTCCTGAAAAAACCATTATCAACTGAGTCCTGAAGGAGCATTACAGATACAAAGCACTAGCCGGCTGAGTTCTCAAGAACTCAATATGCCATCTCCGCTCTTTGTCAATGACCACATTTGCATATACTTAGGTACCTGCCAACCGAATAGCGGATGAATCGGGTCAGTCACCTGATTATTATGGAGGGCGACTACTACAGATTTTCTTACACCAGATTCCAGCCCGCCTAAATGCTGTCTTATAATTCCTGTGGCTGATCGTTCAGTAAATCTTTGCTGTGTTAGATTTAGATGTAGATTAAAACTTTCGTGGGATTTTGGACCCCAAGCATAGAAGCCTGATGGCTTCTTAATTATTTATATTTGTCTGAAAGTTTGGTGTTTAATCAGAGGCTCAGCACTCTTTTTAAACTGGCTTCGAAATATACATACGGCGAACAGTCATGCAATAGCATTTAAAATGTGATACAAGAAATATGTAACATAAAATGAATAAAATATTTAACTACGCACATATGCTTGATTCTGCGATGTAAGTTGGACATAGACCATGATTCAAGCGCAATCTGTACATGTTCGATGCCAGTAGGTATTCTGTTTGATATGAGTAGAGCAAATCAAGGAGATAACGTAGGATTCGCTTATAAAACCTTCCCTTTTCTGATTCGACGTATTCCCCAGCTCTGATATCGAAATATGTACTCTCATTGCTTCACCCTTTGCCGGATCCCTAGGAGGAAAACGGGTGTTCACAGTTTTGGACTATAAAGAAGGTTTCCACCAAGTCGAGTTGGATGAAGCTTCTAGTCGACTCTGTGTATTTGGATCCCCATACGGACGATACAAATACAATCGTATGCCGTATGGATTATCTCCGAGTCCTGAGATATTCCATCGGGAAAATGTACGTATTTTTGGAGATCTGAATGGCGTAAATATATTTTTTGATGATTTGATTGTGTCAGGGGAATCGGAAGACGAACATGATAGAAACTTAGCTGCAGTAATAAAAAGAGCTCGTGAAAATAATGTCAAATTTAATAAAAATAAACTGCAATTCAAGCAAGATCAAGTAAAATATCTTGGCTTGATATTCTCTAAGAATGGTATTCAAGCTAATCCCGAAAGGACATCTGCTATAGAGAAAATCAAGGAACCTGAAAATGTCAAGTCCTTGCAAAGATTTTTAGGTGCGGTTAATTACATAAATAAATTTATTCCGGCCTATTCTTCTGTTATTTCGCCGCTAAGAGCACTTTTAAAAAAGGAGAGATCACAGGTCCCAAAAGCCCAAGAGGGTCAAAGAAAGATCGTTTGGTGGGACGTACTTGGACCTGGGTGCGAGTGGCGAGCCAAGACGCACTACTGGTACCGTAGCTAACTGTGAGTAATGAATAGGTCTGAATTGGCTGATCAGGAGAATCACGCCAAACAATTTTTTGAAGATCAATTTGATCATTGCTGATTTTGATCTGACGAAACATTTTTTTGAGATCACCACAAAGACAAATTTGGTATGAGCGACTTCTAATCAAGTGTGAGAATAGAGGTTGTTGAATCACAGGACCAACAAAGGAAACGTCATTTAAAGAATGTCCTGTAGTGGTTTTACTTGAAAAATCAAATACTACCCTGAGTTTCGTGGTACTAGAAGTTTCCTTAAAAACTGGATGGTGAGGCACGAAATACGAATCTAGTTTCATGTGACCTAGTTTATGATATTCATCAATGAATTCCCGATATCTAATTGCGAAGGAATCTTTTTTCCAACAACATTAAGCGTTTGATAGCGTTTTCCTTGCTAACCTAGCAAGTTGAGTTCATCTTTCAATGGCATGCGAACCACATATCGACCATCAGAATCTCTAGTAGTTGTTTCCTGAAACAGCTGTTCACAAATACGTTCATCCTCACAAAGTTCCTGAGGGATTGACATTTTCTATTTCCCAAAATCCACGCATGGTGCGATCAATTGTTCTAGAGTGATGTCAGTTGCGAGATGACAAGACAATAAGCTTGAGTTTTTGACGTATCGAGAATGGAACTGCAGACAATCCAACCAAGTTTAGATTCTCTGAAGGACAAGAATTGTTCAGGGCAATCGATTTATTTGCCAGAATAAATCAGCTCCAATGAGCATATCGATTTCGGTGTTTTGAAGGAAATCTGGATCTGCAAGAATAATGTTGCGTGGGATTTTGATATTTCGTATATCTAAAGATTGATTAGGAATGTAGTCTGTAATCTTGGGAACGACTAAGAAGTTGGCATTACAAGTGAATTTTGAAACTCTAGATCCAATTTTTGCTGTGGTGTAGTGAGAAACAGAGGCTGGTGTATTATTTAGTCCACTAATTGCGATAGAAATGTTGTGTAGTTTCAAACTAAGACGATTGCAGAATGAGGCAGTCAAAAAGCCAGATTGCGATCCAGAATCGAGTAAAGCACGACAAGGGATTAGCTTTCCATCAGCTCCAACAACCAATACAACTGCAGTAGAAAGCATGATTGAAGATGGTTGAGGTTTCCCCACTCTAGATGTGAGACTAATAGATTGCCCCATATCACCGTTGGTAGCAGATTGCGACGATTGCTGAGGTTGAGAATTGCTGGCCTGAGTTATGCCTTGAGTCTTAGAAGATGGTAGATTGTCACGATGCAAGAGAGTGTTATGTGGTTGACCACATGTGCGACAGTGAATAGCAGTGCATTTGTCAGCTCTATGACCAACCTTTAGACAATTTAAGCAAAGATTTTTAGATTTAACCAGAGCGAATCGTTCACTGATTTGCAGTTTTCCGAAATCATCACAAAAGTAGAGAGAATGAGAGCTAGAATTACAAAGAGGACATTTTCTAGATTTATTGTCCGATTGTGACAACAAACAACTGCTATATTTGTTTTCTTGCTTCTGGCTGATTTTTGAAAGGGACGATTTCTGATTCTGGTGTGACTTTTGTGAATACGATTGGTTATTTGACCTTTCGATTGATGCTTTAGTATCCACCGTTTCCACCAGTACATCTATGGTCACGCAGACGTTACCACACAAACTGATCATAAAACATTGCTCACCATCGTTAACAAGGAAATTCACAAAAATACTGCGAGACTCCAACGCATGCAGCTAAAGCTTTTGAAATATAAGTTTAAATTGGAATACTTACCTGGACCTAAAATGTACATTGCAGATATGCTGTCACGTGCGTCAATACAATCTGAGGAGAAGTCTGAAGAAGAAGTTGACATGACTGATGTTGTGCATACGATTTCCCTCGAAGAGTACCTGCCGATCCCTAAAGAACATTTGAACAAGCTTCAAGATGCAACTGAAAAGGACTCTACACTTCAAGAGGTGATCAAGTTAGTACAACGCGGATGGTCTTCAGTCAATAAAAATTCGCTTGCTCCAGACGTCAAAATTTTCTATGGACTTCGTGACGACCTCTGTGATAAGGAAGGTATTTTATTCTATAAGGACCGCCTTGTTATTCCAAAGGAACTTCAGCTTCATATGACAAGAATGGTTCACAATTTTGCACATCTTGGAATTCAAAAAACCCTGTCAAGAGCACGACAATTAATGTATTGGCCGAAAATGTCATCTCAAATTGCTGATTTTGTTAGTGCTTGCACAACTTGCCAAACCTTTCAAACCAACAACGTCAAAGAACCTCTAATTCCATCCAAAATACCAAATTTCCCTTTTCAAAAAATAGGTATGGACATTGGAGAACACAAAGGAAAATTCTTTTTGGTAATTGAAGACTACTACTCACGTTGGTTGGACATAATTCCTCTGCATTCTAAAACTGCTTCTGAATGTATATCCAAATTAAAAGTGGTTTTCAGTAACTTTGGTACTCCTGAGGTTGTTAGAGGAGACAACAACCCTTTCGGATACGCTGAATTTCGCAAATTCGCTGAAACTTGGGGATTTAAATTGATCACGTCAAGTCCACACTACCCCAAATCCAACGGTCTCTCGGAAAAAGGAGTAGGAATAGCCAAAAAGCTTATTAAAAAAGCTATTCACGCGGGAAATGATCTCTACAGAGCCTTACAAGAGTATAGGACCACTCCACTATCAGAAATCGGCTACTCTCCAAGCCAGCTTCTAATGAGTAGATTACTTCGTACAAAACTCCCTGTCTGTACTCATCTACTGATTCCTAAACTTCCGGATGAGGATGTGAAGATCAAGATGGAGAAAAATCAACTGAAAAAATCAAAAATCTATAATCAGGGAGCACGGATCAGACCACCATTCACCCAAGGACAGAACGTGCTGATGAAGTGGAAGGAGGAATGGAAGCCAGCAATCGTAAAGAAAGCGTTATCGGAACCGCGATCATATCTAGTAGCTGATGAAGAAGGACACGAGTACCGTCGAAATTCATCTCATTTAAGAATGAAGCGTTGTCTGTCTGAAAGCGACAACTCGAAGATAACTCCACCTAGTCCTAAACCCAACCCTCAAGAATCGGTGACTCCAAAACTAATTGACACAAAACCACCGACTCCCAAGAGCCCTGGAACTCCACTTACTCCCACCAGTCGTGCAGGTCGAAAACTTCGCATGCCCAGAAAGTTGATGGATTATATTACTAATTGAATATTTATATTGGGGTGATTTATTATTTATTTATATTGTATTTGATTACAAGATTTTGTAATAGGTAAGACTGAAATTTAATTTGAGACTGAACTTGATGTAAATTGAAATGTGATTTTATTTTCTTGCAATATTGATCTAAGTGAGTAATTTACAAGTACCTGTTTATTTTCTGAAATTTAAAATCTTAAAGGGGGGATGTGAACGAACCAACCGTGATAACCTCAAGGTAGGTTACACGGCAAATAGAATTATTCAAAAACGCTAAACGTGCTCTTTTCATTCCGATCCCCCGTTCCCTTCAATTTAATTAATTTATAATATCCTAATAAGAGATATTAACACAAACGTCTCTATTATGTTGTGCCCTTTAACCCAAATGCTTAACCAATACCCTCAATTTTAATAATAAGCCGATTTTTGCCTTTTGAGGACCGCTTCCCATCAAAAGTGTCTTCAAAGTGTCATCAAAAGAGTCTTCTTATAATATTGAAAGACTCGGAAAACAACAAATTTGGTAGTCACTAAAAAAGGAAGAATATAATCTATACCTTGAAGGATGGAACTTATTTGTGACTAGCCGCTCCGGCTCGATACGCTCGCCTCCACGTCCAGCCGGGGGGCAAGCCCCCCGGACCCCCCATTAAATTGCTCGCTTCGCTCGCAAAGTGTGGTATGTAGGGAATGTTGCTCGCTTCGCTCGCAAAGTGTGGCATGTAGGGAATGTTGCTCGCTTCGCTCGCAAAGTGTGGCTGTATACATGCGATGTATTACAATTGAAACGTGTAGGGGATGTTGCTCGCTTCGCTCGCAAACGGTAGATCTCTAAGGGTAGTTTTACCTTCTGTAGGGGATGTTGCTCGCTCCGCTCGCTTGAGGAAGTTATACTGCCCACCCAACTTGGCAGACGTTTTTTTCTGTTGGAAATTCTTACAAACAAATTAAATCTTATAAAACTACGTGGAACCACGAAAATTTTATTAGGGGATGTTGCTCGCTTCGCTCGCAAAGTGTGGCATGTGGGAAATGTTGCTCGCTTCGCTCGCAAAGTATGGCATGTAGGGGATGTTCCTGGCATCGCTCGCAAACGGTAGATCTCTAAGGGTAGGTTTAACTTCTGTAGGGGATGCTGCTCGCTTCGCTTGCTCGAGGAAGTTATACTGCCCACCCAACTTGGCAGACGTTTTTTTCTGTTGGAAATTCTTACAAACAAAATAAATCATATAAAACTACGTGGAACCACAAAAAAGTTTATTTTGGGATGTTATTGAATGGTGCTGCATATTCCGACATGTGAATAGTTAAAAACTACCTACGAATTTGCACCGCTTGGGATTTGGAACCCCAAAGGGTGTTAGGGCATCATTAGCGACCGTTATGAATAGCTCGCAAGAGGCCAAGAGCGAACTTCGAGTCCCTTCCCTCGCAAGGTATACCTGTATATGAGTAGGACACCTAGGTGTACCTGCTCGCCACATTGTCATCGAACCCCAAACGTCTTCCCAGAGCCTTCTCGCGAACACGGCAAAATTAATTTCTGATGTTAAACGCTTCTCCTCGCTTCCGCTCGCGATTTGACCAACTTAACGTCACTTTTTTCGATATCCGATTTCGGATTCAGATTCGGCGGACCCAAAGCTGTATTTCGCCCGCGAAAACCGTTCCGAAAAACGTACCTTTATGGGGTATATTTTAATCGGAAAAAACCAAGTTTTTCGGCGGACTTTTCGAGAAAACGGGTCCGTACTCTCGCATTTTTTTGACGCATTTCCCGATACTTTTTTCGCGATCCGATCGCGCCGTCGTCTTCCTCGTAGGAAAACCTACGAAACCCGTATTTTTCCGGAATTGTCAACGGCCGTTTAGAGGGGTAGGGGAAGCGGGGAAGTCCAAAAAGCGCACATTAATTATTACTTCGACCCCCCTCCCGCCCTACGGCCCATGGTTCGGGTGGGATTAGAAAATTTTAAATTCGCTTATACACCCTATCGGAAAATCCCAAAAAGATCCCATCACTCGTAGATCCGGCCCACTCAGCCGTTTGGCCGTGCATAGACACGACAGACAGACGGAGTTTCATTCTTATTAATAGTATAGATAGATGGAAATGGATACTTCCCCTTCCCGTTTCTTGTAACTGCCGTTCCCGAGGTTGTACCTGGAGCTTATCAGCTTTCAGGACATCCTCTGAGTGTTGCAGGCTAATCGCCTAAGATCTTGGAAGGGAACTACTCCACTCCATCCCACCATACCATACCACCATACCTACCTCCTGTCATATATTTCTACTGTAGAGCTAGGTAGTAACATATCTGTTGCTCAGATAGTAACATTTCCTTTGAAAATGATGGGGTATATCAATTCAATTCTTTAATCAGCACATAGGACATGAATAGGTTCCGCCTAGCGTGTCCATATGAATATAAAAACAACGTCAATATACAAAGAAAACACTAGTAGTAAATTAAGTAATCAACCAATCCACCAAATTTGAGCAAAATCGGACGACGGGGGCGTGAGAAAATGGTGCGTGATGGAATTTAGGTTTGCGCATGCGCATTTCTACCAATACGTAGAAATAAAATTTGCGGGCTAATTGTATAACTTTTCTTTGATATTTCTATATTTTGAGAATATAGAATGAGTTTGATTTTAAAGAACTATTACAATTTCAGGTGTAGTCTAACAAGAAAGTTTCGTGTTCTTTATTTTTCCAGTTGATGGTACCGCAGTTTTCTCACACACATCGCTCAATTCTTTTATAAGGGATAAAGCTATGTTGAAAGGCACGAAATACATGTGCAGGGAAGGGGGTTGCGGTGCGTGTGTGGTGACCGTCCAATCAACGCATCCGGTGACCCACAAAGAACAACACTACTCAGTGAATTCAGTAAGAATAAAAGCTATGTGTAGATTCCTCAAGCACGTAATATTACTTCGCTCTAGCTAAATTATAATAGCCTAGTTTCTCCCTCAGCTTTTTTTAAATTTTTTAATTTTATTTTATTTTTTAATTTAGTGTTTAGTACCAGTACTGGCTTGTCATGGGATGGCGATCGTGACAATAGAAGGCATCGGCTCAAAGCAAAAAGGTTATCACGAAGTGCAGACGAAATTAGCATCTTACAACGGATCACAATGTGGCTACTGCTCTCCTGGAATGATCATGAACATGTACAGGTAGGTATTTAGTTTGATCTGACTTAGTTTCATTCATCATTTTCAATCATCATTGTGGTCCGACATGTATTTCAAGTTTTTTTTTTTTTTACATAGATACTAGAGGCCTGTTAGGGCTTGGAAAGCCCTAAAAAAAAACCTAGTCTCAACGCCAGCCGAATGCGGTAGATACATTTCTAAAGTGCCTAGTAGTATAGGTAGGTCCAAACCCTTGCGATGCCAAGATGTGCGAAACACCCTTCATCTCTTCGGTGGTCTTCCATTCATGGTCTTCCATTTCAACTTCCTACAGTGAACAGGAAAGAATTTAGCTCACTGAGCTGATCAGAAAAGACCCCATCACTTCACTCGTCCCTTAATGTCCCAGAGAGTCTACCCATCAAATTTCAACTTCCTACAGTAAACAGGAAAGAATTTAGCTCACTCAGCTGATCAGAAAAGACCCCATCACTACGTTTCTTACTTACCGACACTTTTGCAACAAACTTGGGGCCGTGCTGATTCGGAATTATATATAATGTCCGTTAAGTTCTTCAGTTTCACTTTCTTCGTTCAGAAATTACTCTCCTAGATGTTAGTAACTCTACACTACGTTTCTTACTGACCGTGAATTGATGGCAACTGTTGTTACCGCCACAGCCTAATAAACAACTCTCGTTGATAAGGACCGCCTAGAACACGATCAAGGCGGGTATAGAGACGAACGGCGACACTTTTGCAACAAACTTGGGGTCGTGCTGATTCAAATGAGCAGTCTAACACTAAAATCGGACCGCGAAGTTCTTCACAATTTCAAAGACCGTTCGGAATTATATATAAAGAAGAAGATGTCTTTTGGCTGGGGGTCATGACGAAATAAGCGTGATCGTGATCACAAAATGTAATGGGTAACTAGGTTGTTACCTACTTCCATTACGTTACTAACCATGCTACTCTATCCAGAAAATGAGGAAGTCACTATTTCTTAGCAATTACCGGAACAACAACAAAACAATTCGACTTTTTAATTTAAGCGATTTCTTATTCTACTGTTTCTTATCTTACCAACAAGTTAAGTAGCATGTCCTTCGAAAAATAATTGCAGTAAGGAAAACTCTATGCATGAGTTTTTTCCGTGCAAGCGGTAAACATTTACAAGTTTTTTGTTTGAAAATTTGCTAAAACTATACCTACTACGAAATTGATTGCGTCCCTCCAGGGGGAAACTGAATTACCTATTCGTAATTTAAGGAGCTCCATCGCTTGAAATTGAAAGACAATTTATCCAGTGTTGCCAGGTTCTGGAGGGAGCCCGGGGACCTTTAGAGGGGAAAAAGGGGGGAAAACGGGGGACTTTCTCAAACAAAAAGGTTTGGGGTCCTTTTCACTGCTAGAAACACCGATTTATTTCAGAAACCACCGATGTAAGTGCGCTTTTTTCAACTTTTGGAAAACTAAAAAAGACTTTTTTGCAGCTCAAGCTTAGGTAGTAGGGGGTGGGGGGCTTAGGGTAGGTAGGGGCTAATAGTATCCTTCAAATTATTTTTTTTTACCAAATCAAGAACATGCTATTGGAATTATCCATTTTGTTAATTTTTTATTCAAGTTTTTGAGTTATTAATTTTTGAAAATTTTGCACTTAGGTGGTTTCTGCAATACATGAATAAATCCAAAGTGATTTTTTAAAAATTATTATTGAAATTAAGTCAAACGATTAATTTTTATCTGTTTTGGTATCAAAAGTAAGTAAGAGACACACTTAAGTATAAACAAGAGTGGTTTTTACTAGGCATTAAACAGAAAATACTTGTTCAAGTAGACTACACGCTTCAGTGCGCTTGGGCTACAGCGACGGCGTTTGGGTTCTTTCTGAAATAAACGGATTCTTTTCAAGGCTATCAAATAAGCATTGGTGATATGGAACATTGGTTATTTCGGCACTAAACGATGTATTCACCTCTGAGAAGAACCGTACCACCAAAACAACATTTTTTTAATTTTTGTCGCTCAGGTGGTTTCTGAAATAAACGATTCAATTATTTTCGCTGTCTTGAGTCATAAGGATTTGACAAAATTATCAGATCAGACAGTTATATCTTGATAACTGATAATGGGGAACTGATGTTGTTGTGTGACCGGTAACGATACTGAGTGACTAGAAATGGTTGGTGACACTAATCTAGCAAATTTTACTTCATGCTTTCATTTTTTGGGGTAAAGGGGGGACCTTTCAATAAAAAGGGGGAAATATTGAGGTACCCCGGAGGCCTTCAGGGATCGGGGTAACGGCAGACTGAAAAAGGGAAAATTTTCCCTTTTGGGGTACCATCGTAGGTTATCAAAACCTATGAATATCAAATTATAACTAATGAAGTCAATGGGTGGGATCTGGCCTCGGTGTCTGAAGTGGAGCATGTGACGATGTTTGCACGGGATGGAGGTAGGCAAATCTCGGTCGATTTTTTTATTTTCTTTTTCTTTCTATAAACGAAGCATAAGAGGCTATCTTGGTGACCAGCCGTCACAGTGAAAGCTTACATAACAGGTACGCACGTTGACGTTATTTTTTCCTGCCAAAGGTAAATTCCTTAAAGAGAGCGTACGGACGAACGTACAGCTATCTGGGTGGTCTCATTCGATTCTTTGAAATGTAAATCATCTATATATAACAGCACTATCATATTCAGAATATTTTCGATATTTCAACCCTTACCTATATAGTTTGTCCAATGGGAAATGAAGATCAGTAAAATCATTACAACTATTAGGTCAGATAACATTTGATACCACCCTTTGTGCTCTGTATGTACTTTCCTACATCGTTTATTAATACATTATTTATTTAATGAAAACGGGCAGCCTGCTGAAAGCCAATCCTGGTATAACGATGGAAGAAGTAGAGAACTCGTTTGGCGGTAACATTTGTCGCTGCACGGGCTACCGTCCGATTTTGGATGCTTTCAAATCTCTCGCTAAAGACGCTCCAACACCTCCCAAATTCGAAGACATTGACATAGAAGTAAGTTTTACCCTCATGTTATCGAAGACAGATACAACAAGAACTACAGTAACTAGGTACTTTAATGATACCCTATAAAATGACGGAGTGGTCCTACAAATTTATGGGAGCACATTTTTTCACAAGTTTCCTCATAGGACTCAAAATTAGGGCACCTTTAACCTTTATTTTAAATCTTAAACTAGAATACACGCCTCGCTAATCTAATAACTCAGGTTTGTATCTATGATAGCAAGTAGTATCTATAAATCTTATAGTATCTATAAATACAAATCGGAGGAGTAAAAATGTGAAACATGGAACTTGCCGAACCTGGTTTGTGGCGTCGAAAGGAATTATTCGTAGTATCAGAGTTTCAACATTACTACCAACATCTTAGTTTGTACAAGCATAATTGCAGCAGACCTGAGGACTTGGCTCTTAGGTATAGGGAATAAATTACACTTAATATTCACTTAGTAAACTACCAAATTAAATGTACTATTTGCCAAATGGATTTTTTTTTTGTGATTTATCTAGCAACATTTGTCTTGAATTAAAGTACACTTTAGGTACTTCGTGCGTCAGTTTTTCAAAATGTAGCTCTAGCCTTTATGGCTTGGCACGAAATACTTAAGTATAAACTATACAGAGACTTTTCAATATACTTAGTATTGTGAAAATAAAAATAAAACAAAATTTTGAATGTTCAGCTTTTTTCAGTTTTTATTGATTTTTCAGCCAATATTAATGAAATTGAGTGCATTTTTAGCCTAATTTTTTGCATAAATTGATCAATGATACAGTTCATTGTTGATAAACTTCTTTTGGCTAAAATTCTGCATTAGAATTTAAATTCAACGATCTTTAGCCTTTTTCCTCCTTTTTTTTTACCTACATTTTTTGATATTTGAGCAATTTTTCTGTGCTTCAA
Source organism: Adelphocoris suturalis (assembly GCA_030762985.1). Lineage (NCBI taxonomy): Eukaryota > Metazoa > Arthropoda > Insecta > Hemiptera > Miridae > Adelphocoris > Adelphocoris suturalis. The sequence goes on along the minus strand of CM061048.1, from coordinate 9,653,004 downwards.
AAGTGCTGGCCAATAAACTCATTCTTTTATTTGAAATGCTTGATTTTTTGGCCGCAAAAAGGGGAATCCTAAGGAGCGATATCGTATCGAATGATATACCTATATAAAGTTTTAAACGCTAGGATTCGTTTCAGGATGCCTCAAAACAAATTTCAATGAAAAAATGTTTCGGAAATTTTGATTTTATAATTTTTGGAGCTATTGTAACTGCTTCATTTTTTACAAAAATTCGCTAAAATCAAACCAAAACAAAGTTAAGGTAAAATCGTACCTTTAGAACAGACACTTCAGAGTAAAGCAAGACGACTAGTACTCCGTCCTAATATCAGCAACAGTTCCGAAGGGAGTGTTCTCTGTCCAATGCTTTATCTTTTATATAGGTACTAGCTCGTATATAAACCCACGGATGAAGACGTAACTTTCGCTAGGTACTTCTGCTGACGATACAGCTGTCCTCTCCTTAGGCATCACTACTATATATTTTTTACTAAGTAAAATAGAGGTGCTTGATGATGGGTTTCAAATTTCTAACTAAAAAATACAAAACTTTTTTTCAGGAAGCTTTTTCAAAGTGCAGAACAGACTGCCAGTCAAATTGTTCTAACTGTCCCAATCGACCAAAGGAATCGATCGAAGAAGAGTGGGAAGAAGTTTCCCTCACTGATATTGCATTAACTTCTCGAAGACTGAACATCCAGCTTGCTGGCTCAAGCAAATGGTTTAAGGTGACTACCATCAAAGAGATAATGGAAGTCCTGGACTTGATTGGCGACAATTCCTATTCTTTCATAGCAGGAAACACAGCTCAAGGTACATAATATTCAATTTAATATTGAATGAAATCTGCATTTGATTGCATAGCTATGATAATTGTATCAGTAGATATAATTCCAATGGTATTCTGACTTCCCAATATCGAGTTTATCATAACTTCTGTATACTATTCGGCTTGTGAAGCGTAGGTAGGTGATCACCTCATTGATTTTCAGTTGGTCAGCTCTTGTTAAATAAAGAAGGACTAGTGAAGGGTAGGTGTTCACTTAATTTAATTAATGTCCCCTCGGAAGGCGTCTACGGCTATGCAGTTACATTTATTTAGATATTGTATGTATGATAGATTTCGTTTAATGATTATAGACAATATAGAGTTCTGAGGAATCTACGCATCTTCACTCGTAAACCATCTATAACTATTTACTTAGGTATACAATACAATTAGATACAAATTATGGAAGGACTCTAATCAGCTGTGGGGACCCATAAAGCTAATTCCTTTTCTAATCTACCTTAAGGTGCTGAAATTTAAGATGGAGCTCCTTTGGGACACCTCGAAAACAATTACAAGGCACAGTGGCACACTGATCGGCAGAGGAGCCTAAGTGGCTAATTTCTTTCCCAATCGACGTACAATGGTGAAATTAGAAACGGACCTCTTCTCTGGAACACGTAGAATACATTTACAAGTTATGGAGGTGAACATCAACTGAGGCTCCTCTGAGTCTGATTTTATCATTTAATAATGATTAACAGGACGTTTCCATTTGTTTTCGTCACGTCACGAGCGTCACGTCACGGTGGGGTTTTCTATTGATTTTCACGTACAACCAATGCGTTACTAGGGAAGTGTAACTCCCTTAGTTCTCATAGCAGGAAAATCGTTAGCCACTTTTTGGAATGCTCTCATTTTATCACAGCATCTCATAATCCCTAAGCCTCTGTAGTGTCAAGGAAAGCTGATTTATTACGCTCAGTTATAAAATAATATTGCTAAGTAACCATAATGAACTAATAATGTGTAAAATTAATCATTATTAAATGATCTGACTGTAGAACCGTAGGTCTACCGTCCGTTTTTTTTTTTTTTTTTTTTAAATCAACCTAGTGAAATACAATAATTGTGATTAATGTGGAAGAACAAACATCATTTCAAAACAATATACAGTTCCCACCATTCTGCTTGATGGGAAGATAACTTTACTTAGTCATAGATCCTTTGGTTACTCAACTTTATTAATAAGCGTTAAATTATGGGGTTCTGGTGCTGTAATGAAGTGAACCCATTTGCGAGGCGCGAAGCCTCGACCTCCGATAATTAATATCTTATTCTATAAACGAGTAATGTCAGCACCTTCACGCTCAAACTCATGGACTGATTTGAACGGGGTTTTTCGCAAAATGATCGGGATGGCACGGGGAAGGTTTATGTAAAAGAAAATTTTTCAAAAACGTCAAATCTGATCAGCTGACTTGTCTAAATTCTCTCCTATTCACCCTAGGAATTTGAAATTTGATCGGGTGTCTCTCTGGAACACCGAAAAACGAATAAAATAATAGGCTCTTTCCTGATCAGCTGAGCGAGCTAAATTTACTCCTTTTCACCCTACGAATGTGAAATTTGACTGAGAGCTTCACTAGGACATTAAGAGACGAATGCAATAACGGGTTCCATCCAGATCAGCTGACTAAGCTAAATTTTCTCCTGTTCACCCTAGGAATTTGAAATTTAATAGGGTGCCACTCTGGAACATTGAAAAACGAATAAAATGATGGGCTCTTTCCTGATCAGCTGAGTAAGCTAAATGCTCTTCCGTACATCCTAGGACAAAGGTAAAAATGACCTGTACACGTGGGTTCGTGCAACTCACGCACGTGTAACCGCCTTCGCAACTCGATTGTTTGATTTCTAGGGATTGCAGAGCAACATGACTGCGACTGCTCAACATGACAAGTAGGTAAGCCGAAAATGAATTGCATATGTGGAAGCAGATCATCAAATTATATTTCAAAGAGGTTACCCGTTACTTCCAAGTCTACCAAATGCTGCAGTGGTAGAAGATAAAACTTTATTCCTTGAATCGTAACAGTAGAAATTATTTTTGGAACCAAGGGAAATAGGGATTAATTTTTATTATTTTTATATAATATAGATAGTCGTGATCTTAGTGTTGCACTTCTCAATAGTATCCCACTGCACCAATGACCAGTTTATTGCACCATTTAGGGTTAAGAAATCAATTAATCCTTCTCAAGTTAGATCCTAAATCCGAGTTAGCAATGTTAATTTCCAGAATTTTTGAAACGTATATATTAATAATTGTGACTTATATTTCAGGTGTTTACAGGAATGAACCGTACAAGAATTACTATATTGATATAAAAGGAGTGGCAGATCTTCGTTCATATCATCTATCGAATAACGGATTGGAATTGGGTGCGAATATGACTCTAACAGAACTGATCTGTTTGTTCAAGAAAGTAGCCAAAGAAAACCCTCTGTTGTTTGGCTACACTCAAGTGTTGGCAGAGCATATCGACCTTGTGGCAAATGTTCCAGTTCGAAACGTAAGAGAAATTTCTGCGCTTATAGATCTTCTGCGATATTAAGCATAATTATCCCACGTCCTAGTCATCCGACCTCACTCAAATTTGGAGGATATTTGGGAGAAACGGCTTGATGATTCCATTTAAATTTAAACATTATTGAATCATTAGTGGCTGCAACCTGCACCTTGTTTAACTATTTCCCGCTATGGAATTCTTCAAGATAATTTAAAACATTTCCATGATCTATCCATTCATGTTGCGAATTCGAGGAAGCTATGTGCCATACCCAACTCGGCCGATTTTTTTCTTTTTTTTCAATTTACCAATTTATGAATGGTAAAGAATCAGTTATGAATTAAGGTGGGTCACATCCATCCATAATTGCGGAAATGCGGGAATCCCTCAAAGCGTTCAGTCTTCTGATTGGCCAGTCGGAAGAGTGGGGTGAATCTTGCCTTACAAGCAGTCTTGGGACGGACTGACCACATCTGAAAAATTAGATATTTTACCGGAATGCCGCATTTCCGCAATTACGTCATCCATCAGGAGCTGTTGTAGTTGTGTTGTCTTGTTTTAAGGCTGTGGTCGAGTGCGAGTTCGTATTTTTACGATCCTCGAATATGGATTTCATTTATAGCAAGTATATTTCTTTAGCGCTTATGTATAGGTACTTAAGAATAACAATAATGAATTAATAAAACTGTAGTGGATTTATATATGTCTGACTTGGTGTAGGTAGACCAAGTGGGACGTTTATGTTCTGATTATGCGGGTTAGTTCCCGTGATATTTCCGAAAGGAATGTGAGCGAAATCGCCAAGGTCAGCTTGCTTGGCGGGCGGAACCTGAGGATAGTTCGAGTATTGGCCGCGTGGAGCACTGGGCTCGCTTAGTGCGTGCTGGGTCCGATCTGTTTGGTGCTGAGCCGTTGTGTAATATTCCGGCCTAAGATTTATATCTGTAGGGGGAATATACCGGGCTTGGTTGAGGTACTGAAAAGTATCCTGTGTTTTGAGCAAGTTGGGAGTGAGTTTGACACTCGGATCGGCCGGGTAGCCTTGCGTAGAATATCGTGGATATTCAGATAGCTTTGTCGAATCACGATGAGTGACTTCAGAGCGAGTCTGGAAGGGATCCTCGAACTTTTGTGTGTATGAGGCTTGACCTAACGTTTCCTTCACGGATGTGTTAGGTAGCAAGGCGATCTCTTTGCGAGAATCGAGCCTTTGTCTGTCGCTAGGACCAGCGGACGAGTCGAGTATCGGGTAGGGAGCGCTTCGTGGGCTAGAGCTCCCGACCGCGCCGTACTCTGCTTCCTTTTGCATGAGGAAGTAGGACGGGCGGCGCTCCATCGATGTACCCGAGTTGATTAACTCGTTTTTAATACCTCTCCGTATAGGATGCAGGATTTGGAAGGTGGACTCGCTTGACAGAGCTTCTTTCCTTTGCTCGGATGTCAGGGTCCTACCTTGTAGCCTTGAAAAAGGCTTCCTTGGACGATAAATTAGAGCGGATGAGCTGAGTAATTTATCGGCGTGCCCCAGCGGTCAGTGACGAGCTTAGTGCTACGAAACCCGGGCAACACGTCTCGAACGTCCCAGCGGGCGTACGATCTAATGAGGATATCAATAGATGTACCGGGTGGCGTTCTGACAGAAGAACTACGTTGGGCAATGAGCAGGATAAAGGATCACTGGACTCGTAGATGCCAAAGCGAGATCTGTGAGGAGAGAAGATATGCCTTGTGAGCAATAAAATGCCGTTCTGAGAAGAACTCGTGAGCAGAAGGGTCGTCAGCGTAGAGCGTGTAGAAACTTCGTACTGGTAGAGTGTAGTCGTCGAGAGCGGTGAGTGGAATGAATTTCGGAGGGCTCCGTGCGGGGTAATTATAGGGAGGTGGCCGCCTCCTGCCGCCCCCTGATTGGTCCGCTTAATTTCATTAGTTCACCATGTGTTTCCTTATTGGCTCACACATTGTTTTCTCAGAATCTGTGAATATGATAGCTGAGTTGGTTTTTTGGGGGTGGCTTCCCCGCGTCCGTCTCTGAGACGGGGTCCCCGGGGGTGGCTTCTCTGCGTCCGTCGCTGAGACAGGGTCCCCGGGGTGGCTTCTCTGCGTCCGTTGTTTAGACGGGGTCCTCGGGTGGCTTCTCTGCGTCCGTTGTTTAGACGGGGTCCCGGGGGTGGCTTCTCTGCGTCCGTCGCTGAGACAGGGTCCCCGGGGTGGCTTCTGAACCAGAGGTGGTTGTAATTTGCTTGCCGCCTCCTGGTTGGTTCGTCTATTGTCTCTCGCGCAATCAGAGTTTCTGATTGGCGTGTAGGCTTGCTAGAACCGTCCTTGTTAGTTCTAGAGGACATTTGATTGTCTGTTTGAGTTTTCTCATTCAAGGCGACTTGGTTCGAGATACTTGTCGCGTCTCTCTCGCCCAGTAAGTGTTTAGGGAGGTCGCCTTGTATGTTATTTGATAATATTTCACTTTTGAGAGAGAATATCGCATTTTCTCTCTGGTGAAATATTTTGTTTGACGGAGTTATAACTCGACGTCTTATAAACATTTGTGTGCCATGTCTACCTCTTTTTGGTAGCCCTGAAAAGGGCTGTTGAAAAGAGGGGGTGGTTTTCACCACAGGCGCCCCCCCAAGACGTCGTGTTATTAACGACGACGCCGGTTGGGGAGAACTGGGAGGTCCATACGGAATTCTCCGTATGAAACCCTCACCATTTGGGGCGGAGGCGGAGGTGCAGGCCTCTCGTCCCGTGCCTGGTGTGAGCCCCGGCCTCGCCGGTTTTGGCGAGCGTCGCGGGGCGTCCGTGGCCGGCCCGAGCTCTGCCGACGGGTACTAAACCCGCGAGGGTTTGGCCCGCGGCCGCGGCTGGGTTGTTGCGGAGGCGCTGGTTCCGGTGACGTCCACCCCGCTGCGCTCATCTCGTCCCAACGAGGCACGGGGACGTCGCCCGAGCTGATCCACTTGCGTGGTGCCGTGGGCAGCTGGTGAGCGGGTGGAGCCCTGGGCAGCTGCTGAGCGGGTGGAGCCGGCTTTGCGAACGCGGCCGGCGTTCTCCAAACCACCTCTCTGGGAGCGCTGGCGTCCGCCGGTTTGTTCTTCTCGGGTGAAGGCGGGAGCAAGAATTTCCGATGGGCGCAGGAATTTCCTCCGCAAGGAGGAAATTCTCTACCTCTTCCGTCATCATTCTTTCTTCTTGCGTGGTAGTGGAGGCTGCCATGTTCAAGATTGGTATGAGCTTCGGGCCCGGGGCGCTCCGTATTTATATCTCCCACTGCTCCTACCCGAGAAAAGTGGGCGTGGCCTGCTTCGAGCGCAGTCACCCACCTCTCGTCGAATTTGGTAGAGGGGACGCGCCCTCTGGCGGATTTTCGGGGAGTCTCCTCCTTATTTTCTGCCTGATTTGTGCTTAGTGACACAGCTTCGTCTGTGTTTAGAGTGTAAGCTGGTTTGATTTGCTGTTTGGGAACCTTTTTTGTGTGTTCGCCAATTTGCACTGTAACCGAAAACTTATCTCTTTTAACAACAAAAGAGAGGCTCGGAAATGTTCGTAGAAGTTACGAATATGTCGCCTGGGAGCGGCACGTCAATTCCATAAACTTTTTGGAAGGGCGTAGTTTCCGTTGCTGGGTCTACTGCCATGGCGAGTAGTACTTTCGGAAGGGCGTCGAGCCAATGTTCGTCCTGTGCTTTGAGAGCCTCTTTCAAGGATCTATTTCTGCGTTCCACCATTCCGTTTGTTGACGGTTTGTATGGTAACGTGTGAGTATGTTTTACTCCGAGACGTTCCATAATGGAATGAAATAGGTCTGATTCGAATTGTGTGCCCTGGTCACTTGTAATGTATTTAGGTACGCCTTTTGAGGCTACCCAAATATTTATAAAGGCGTTTGTGATAGTGGACGTTTCGATGTTGTTAACCTGATAGCTACCGAGCGATCGCGCGCCCGTCTCCCGCTGCAGCCCGAGACACTGTGGTGCCGTCTCACCCTCCAGCCCAAGCTTTTTCAGCCTTTTCCCGACGGTTTCGCGCTGCGTCCTCCCCTCTATTTTCGCCAATCCCGTCATACCTACTTCATGTTACATTTAGACAAGCAAATTGTTCACTTGATGTTTTTCTTTGAAATAAGTACCTACAAGTTTTTTCCCGTTTTTTTTCGTTGTGTGGATTAAGTTTCATCATAACTCATAACCAAACAATGTTTCGCTAGTAACATTGTCTTTTTTGTTTATATATTTCTACTTTCAACATCTGAATATAGTCATTAAGATTACGATTCAGCATATGAATAAACGGAATGCACTATAGTTGTTTATTGTTTATGCAAAGGAGAATAAGTGTGTTTCCCATCCCTCTTTCTCATTTCTTTCTGATTTCTGATGTTTACTTTCCGATCTTTCTGCGATCTTCCGAGTGACACTAAAACTAACAAGGCCGATTATGACGTCAACGATGTCTCTCGGATACCCAAGTAAACACTATCTAAAAAATAAGTTCATTAGCCTCGCAGATAGATGGCGGACGAGTTCAGATCGCGTGATGGTGCGGCTCGCGCGTAAACACGGCCCTGGGACCAGGGGCTATATCAGAGTTCTGCGCTCAAACACGGGCCTGGTAGGACGGCGACGCTGTTGTTTTGCCCTTAAACACGGCCGTGGGAGCGATCAGGTTAAGAGGGACTGCCTCTAGCCAACCCGTTGCTCTATCGACCATCATTAGGATGTAACGCTTCCCTCCTTTAGCTAAAGGTAAGGGTCCGGTAATGTCAACGTGTACATGGGAGAATTTGGTAGCCGTTTCAAATTCGGAGTAAGGGAGCTTCACGGAGCGAGTGATTTTTGCTCGTTGGCAAGTCTCGCATGCCCGGACCCAGTTGGAGACATCCGCACGAAGGCCGTGCCAAAAATATCTCTGTTTTACCTTATACACTGTAGAGTGTATGCCCGGGTGTCCCAAATTGTGAATTTGGCTGATTATTTCGTGCCTTATTTCGTTCGGAATATAAGGTCTTGGGTGTCCTAAGTCCAGGTTACACCAAATCTCTCCTTGAGGGAATTCAACTCGTGTGAGTTTTAGTTTGTCCTCTGCGTTAGGAGGAGAATGAATCTGTGCATTTGAGATGTGCAGTAAAAGGTTGCACTCTATTGCGGCCGTAATTTGTGAAATTTCGGCTACGGACGGACCCTCGTCAGTTTGGGTTGAAATTGACTTTGTTTGAATTTCAACTGGGTCGAAAGGTCTGGAGAGTGCGTCGGCTACGACGTTGTCTTCTCCGGGTATGTGTCGTATGTCACTTGTCATTTGGGAGATGTATGTTAGCCATCTCAATCGCATTTTAGAAAAATGTGCGTTTTTCTTTAGCATTGTGCCTAGCAGAGGCTTGTGATCTGAGCAAATATGAAAAGAGCGGCCGTCCAAGTCATTGTGCCAATGAATGCAAGCTTGATAAGCGGCGAACATCTCTTTGTCGAACGAGGCTTTATTCTTCCATTGTTCCGGAATTTCTTTACTGAAAAATCCCAATGGTTGGTAAGATTTCGAGCCGTGTTTGTCTGTAATTTCCTGCTCCAGTGCCGCTCCGATGTGTGTATCGGATGCATCGCAAACTATTCTCCACTCCGCTGTAGGGTGGGGATGAGCAATATTGTGCAATGTAGCTGTTATCATTGCGTGTTTTAAGCTGTTGAAAGCTTTTTCTCTCTCTGATGTCCATTCGATAGGGGTTTTGTCATTTTTTTTGTTTGACAGAATGGAGTCATACAGAGGTTGCGCTGTGTGAGCGAATTTACTTGAGCAAGCTCGGTAGAAACCACACATACCTAGGAATCTGCGTAGGCTTCGTACGTCTATTGGCCGAGGGAATTGCTCTATGGCCTCTATTTTTTCTCGTTTAGGAATTATCCCTTCTTTTGAGATAGTGAAACCTAGGAAATCGACGGTAGGTTTTGAAAAAATGCATTTGTCAAAACCTACTCGGAGTCCGTGTTCTCCTAGTTTGTCGAAAATTTGTTTGAGGTGGTTCACGTGTTCTTTGTAATTTTTAGAAGCCACCAATATGTCGTCTAGGTAGACTAATGCGAAATCAAATTTCCGCATGATGCTGTCCATGTACCTTTGCCATGTTTGAGCCGCTCCGGCCAAACCCATGCTCATTTTTTTAAACTCATAGAGACCGAAAGGGGTAATAATTGCCGTTTTATGAGCGTCATCTGGGTGCATCGGGATATGGTAATATGCCGATTTTAAATCTATTGTCGAATAGATTTGTGTATTATGTAAATTCGCTTGGAAAGAGCGAATGTGAGGCGGCGGGTAGGCGTCTTTCTTAGTTTTTGCATTGAGGAATCGGTAATCGCCCGTGATTCTCCATGTTCCATCTTTTTTGGGCACGCAATGTAGCGGAGAAGCCCATTCGGAGTCGGAGGGAGCGATGATGCCCTCTGTGAGCATTTTGTCGAAAGTATTTTTAACCTGAGCCCGTTTTTTGCCTGCCATGGGCCTTGCACGGAAGTGTACTGGTGTTCCTTCCGTGGTTATACGGTGGTAAACACCGTTGTTTTTCCACTTTCCTTGAAGTTTGTTCATTTTATCATTGTATTTTTCAATGATAGAGCGTAAGTTTTCGTCCTCTGTGAGCTGTGTGTCCTCTGGTTTAGGACTGTTGTCACGATGAGGAATAGCAGCTGCTATTTGTTCGTCAGTAAATTTTCTGCTCATGACTGCAGCGATTTTTTGATCGGCATAGCTCTTTACTTTATCTTTGTAGATATATTTGTGTTTGACCCGTATTCCGATATCCCAAGACTCGAGGAATGGTATACCGACGATCGCTAGATCAACTTTAGTGATCATGAAATCGGTGGTCATGTCTCCGAGGCCGATGTTAATTGTCGTGTCAGCACGCCCTAGTGTGTCTATAGGGGCGCCGTTAGCTGCTGTGAGCTTGACATTGGACTTAAGAATTTTTAAGCCCAATTTTTTGGTGACATTGTGGGGCAGAATGTTCACTTCTGCTCCCGTGTCAATGAGAAAGTCAGTGCCATTTAGTTTGCACTTGAAAAAGTTTTATACTCTTTAGTCTGCCGGTGTATAGGCTCAGATACACTGGCAGTTATTCGTTTTCCGAACTCTCTGCGTCTGAGGTTGGAACGGTACTTTCTTGTACCGGTCTGTGAGTTTTTTCGCTTGAAACCAAGTTTTTAGGCTGGCTGATAGGCGCTGCCTTTTTGGTAGATTTGGAGGCGGTATTTGCCTTCCAAGTGCAGTACTCTGGGTCTGTACACTTGCGAGTTTCGTTACCGAAACGGGCGTGGTTCCGGCAGAAGTAGGCCGTAGTTTGTGAGGCTTACTCTCTGCTTGCTGAGGTTTGGACTCAGCTTTTTGTGAGAGGGCCTTTTTGAAACCAGTCTTGGTAGGTTTTGAAGTAGATTCTACTCCTCTTATGTTGAGAGGAGGATTTTCTGTTTTGTACGCGTGTAGCGTATCAGCTAGGTCGAGCCGGGCATTCGTGGTAAGCTGTGCTGCGACCATGCCCCGGGCTTCGATGGGCAGAGTTTCGATCCACTTTTGAGTGATCAGAGCCTCTGAGAAGTACCCAACAGCCTTAGAGTACATTTCATGGTACTTGGTGCTGGGTTTTTTGGCGAGAGATGCGGGGTCCTCGAGCGCGAGGAGCCTGTCCTGCAAGGACAGCCCGTATTCTCGTTGTAGGCGCTGTTTGGCCTCTTCGTAAGGTGCGTGGGGTGCCGTGAGGTAAGCTGAGTCAATAGCTTCCCGCATTTCTTCAGGTACCCACTTGTAGATAGCTGAGAAACATTCGTTCTGCGTTCTCAGGTTTTTTCGCACGCAGTATTGATCGAACTCGGCGAGTGCACGATCGATATTCTTCTTTTGGAAGATAGGTTTTTGGTAATCTCCCATTTCCTCTAAAAGTGCTCGAAAGCCACTTTGTGTAGAGGGTTGTTGTGTGAGATGTGGGGCGTATAAGCCCGGCGGGGGTCGCACGCCCGCAGTGGTTCCCTGAAATCCACTAGCTTCATAAGAGGGAACGAAATGCTCCGTGTTAAGCCTGTTCAAAGGCGGGGTCACCATTTGTAGTGGATTTATATATGTCTGACTTGGTGTAGGTAGACCAAGTGGGACGTTTATGTTCTGATTATGCGGGTTAGTTCCCGTGATATTTCCGAAAGGAATGTGAGCGAAATCGCCAAGGTCAGCTTGCTTGGCGGGCGGAACCTGAGGATAGTTCGAGTATTGGCCGCGTGGAGCACTGGGCTCGCTTAGTGCGTGCTGGGTCCGATCTGTTTGGTGCTGAGCCGTTGTGTAATATTCCGGCCTAAGATTTATATCTGTAGGGGGAATATACCGGGCTTGGTTGAGGTACTGAAAAGTATCCTGTGTTTTGAGCAAGTTGGGAGTGAGTTTGACACTCGGATCGGCCGGGTAGCCTTGTGTAGAATATCGTGGATATTCAGATATCTTTGTCGAATCACGATGAGTGACTTCAGAGCGAGTCTGGAAGGGATCCTCGAACTTTTGTGTGTGTGAGGCTTGACCTAACGTTTCCTTCACGGATATGTTAGGTAGCAAGGCGATCTCTTCGCGAGAATCGAGCCTTTGTCTGTCGCTAGGACCAGCGGACGAGTCGAGTATCGGGTAGGGAGCGCTTCGTGGGCTAGAGCTCCCGACCGCGCCGTACTCTGCTTCCTTTTGCATGAGGAAGTAGGACGGGCGGCGCTCCATCGATGTACCCGAGTTGATTAACTCGTTTTTAATACCTCTCCGTATAGGATGCAGGGTTTGGAAGGTGGACTCGCTTGACAGAGCTTCTTTCCTTTGCTAGGATGTCAGGGTCCTACCTTGTAGTCTTGAAAAAGGCTTCCTTGGACGATAAATTAGAGCGGATGAGCTGAGTAATTTATCGGCGTGCCCCAGCGGTCGGTGACGAGGTTAGTGCTACGAAACCCGGGCGACACGTCTCGGAACGTCCCAGCGGGCGTACGATCTAATGAGAATATCAATAGATGTACCGGGTGGCGTCCTGACAGAAGAACTACGTTGGGCAATGAGCAGGATAAAGGATCACTGGACTCGTAGATGCCAAAGCGAGATCTGTGAGGAGAGAAGATATGCCTTGTGAGCAATAAAATGCCGTTCTGAGAAGAACTCGTGAGCAGAAGGGTCGTCAGCGTAGAGCGTGTAGAAACTTCGTACTGGTAGAGTGTAGTCGTCGAGAGCGGTGAGTGGAATGAATTTCGGAGGGCTCCGTGTGGGGTAATTATAGGGAGGTGGCCGCCTCCTGCCGCCCCCTGATTGGTCCGCTTAATTTCATTAGTTCACCATGTGTTTCCTTATTGGCTCGCACATTGTTTTCTCAGAATCTGTGAATATGATAGCTGAGTTGGTTTTTTGGGGGTGGCTTCCCCGCGTCCGTCTCTGAGACGGGGTCCCCGGGGGTGGCTTCTCTGCGTCCGTCGCTGAGACAGGGTCCCCGGGGTGGCTTCTCTGCGTCCGTTGTTTAGACGGGGTCCTCGGGTGGCTTCTCTGCGTCCGTTGTTTAGACGGGGTCCCGGGGGTGGCTTCTCTGCGTCCGTCGCTGAGACAGGGTCCCCGGGGTGGCTTCTGAACCAGAGGTGGTTGTAATTTGCTTGCCGCCTCCTGGTTGGTTCGTCTATTGTCTCTCGCGCAATCAGAGTTTCTGATTGGCGTGTAGGCTTGCTAGAACCGTCCTTGTTAGTTCTAGAGGACATTTGATTGTCTGTTTGAGTTTTCTCATTCAAGGCGACTTGGTTCGAGATACTTGTCGCGTCTCTCTCGCCCAGTAAGTGTTTAGGGAGGTCGCCTTGTATGTTATTTGATAATATTTCACTTTTGAGAGAGAATATCGCATTTTCTCTCTGGTGAAATATTTTGTTTGACGGAGTTATAACTCGACGTCTTATAAACATTTGTGTGCCATGTCTACCTCTTTTTCTTAGCCCTGAAAAGGGCTGTTGAAAAGAGGGGGTGGTTTTCACCACAAAAACACTCAATTGAACACTGTTTTATGCAGATGAGGCCGATTTGGGTAAAAAAAGACCTATGTGTAGGTACCGATTTTGCGATCTCACAAACAATCTACCTTCCTAATGAACTATTCCATTTGTGTTTTGAGACATTTTTTTATTATTATTGGAATTTTTTTTCCTTTCGAATAAGTAGGTATTTGAGAATAGATTACACTTTTGCAAAACGAAGAGGAAGTATAGAAATACGCCTACTTGTCCTTACAAAATTAACAGATTACCTACGTTAAGTAAGTACCTATACTTTTTATGGTGCATCAATGTATAAATGATTTGTAATGCGCCAACCTCCATAGATTTCGAGTAGAAATATAATTTTATCTTGGGATAAGCAGTTGATGAAAGGACCGAATAATTAGTCAACAGTCTCATTTCAAAACGACGTCACCTTTGAAGTTTTAATGTTCATACATAACAATCTCCCCCCCCCCCTCCCCACATGAGTTATGGAGTTTATTATTCAACTTCTTTTATGGAGCATTGATGTCTGTGATAGGAAAATTGATGTCATCATCTTGGTGCTGTTTTTTCGCATAAAAACGCACGAAAATAACTGAGATATGGTTGATTTTAAGGTGCAAACCGGCCTATCCTGAAGCTTTTCTGCTTGGAAACGCACTCCACAGTAAAATTACATGATGCCTGCTTTTTAGTTAGTAAAAAAGGTACAAAAAACCATGGTCGGGAGCAAAAAAATGCATTAATTTGGCGCGTACTGGTGGTGATGCCGCCAGCAAATAGGCGTATGAAAATCTCAATTCAATGGTAAAGGCTCTTTTGGCCACTTTTTGTGTGCGTTTCGTGCTTTTTGGGGGCATCCCCATTATAATCTATGATACCTTGTAACCTTACTGTACACGTCGACTCGGTATGTTGCTGCCGCCTCCTCTCCGCTGCTGCTACGCTTAATCGACTATAGTATTTTAATCAGCTACTTATTACTATAGTAAGTATTATATAAGGTTTGTATATGGGGCAGTACTTGTGAAATAATTAATGCGGTAATTTTTGTAGTTTTTATTGCATGAACCAATCAACTTAAATCCATGTACATTCAGGTTTAGATCTCTTTGCAGCATTAATAAAAGCTGATCCTTTGACATTCAGGACACGTGGACTAATTTACTCTCTCTGCAGTGCTGGATTTCACGATATCGAACAGCAAGGTGACCTTGTTTACTGCTATGATTGCGAAGGAGGTATTCAAGATTGGGAAATGAACGACGACCCATGGATTGAGCATGCATGCGAGTATGAAAAATGTCCACTGTCCAATGTGTTTTACTGTGTGTCCAAGCAAAAAAGCTTCAGGATAGTCCGGTTTGGAGCTTAAAATCAACCATATCTCAGTTATTTTCGTGCGTTTTTATGCGAAAAAACAGCTCCAGGATGATGAGGTCAATTTTAATGAGAGTTCGAATGTAAATGTACAGGTTTACCCTACTGCAGACGCATCGCCGCATTTCCGCAATTCCGAATGGATGTGAACCCACCTTTATACTGCTATTAGGGGTGCACATAATTTCGTCCCATGTTCATGTGTCCTAAGTAATAATAGATCATCTTAGATAATAAAGATCTTAATAAAGATCTTAGATGTTAGCCTAAATCCTGTAAACTATAGCGAAACTATTACTTTTCAGATCGGTACGCTAGCTGGGAACCTCTCAATTAAGCACGCACATCGTGATTTTGTCTCGGACATCTTTTTACTTATGGAAACATCGGGTGCAGTTCTAACGATCTGTATGTCACTACAAAAACAACTCAATCTATGCCTATATTGTATTTTACATTAAGATACAGTTTTATGTTCAAAACATTAACTGTAAATCGATTATTAGTAATATATCATCCAATTATTTTAAATGTAATTTTTGGTGCTTTTTTGGTTTATTATTTTCAATAATGAACCTTTGTGATCGACGATGAAAAAATTTTTTTTTCCGACCAAGAAAAAAAGATTTTGTAGTACCTACAAGCGTATGTATAATATCAAATCTAATTTCTCCATTGTACAGAAAAATGACAAGAAGTAGACACATAGGAGGTGGTAGGTACCTACTAAACAATTTATACGAAAAGCAAGAAATTGACAAACTTTTGTTATCAACAACCTTTTTCCACTTGGTTATCTATTTTTCTGCCTTGAACACAGACACAATCGACTTTTCTTTGGATTCATAATGTAAATCGATGTGATGAATGATCAGTTTTCCTTCGAAGACTCTCAAATGGTTCAAATATACTGTGGCTGCCATTTTGGGAACGATCGCAGCGCGCCAACGGTAACTGAAATCGCCAATAACAGCGGCGAGATACCGATAGGCGAGGGACCTCACGTGTTAGCCTGTTTAAACCCTGCCCCTTCTCTGTACCGACCACTTTCTGCTTTCATTGGTATTAGCCGTTAGCCGCAGCCATAAAGTTTTACTGTTATTATGTTACCGAATTTGAAAAACAAGTTTGCAACGTTTCACTGTACCCAATAATTTCAAATGAAATCTTGATTCCCACTTCCTGAATAAATAATACCATTGCTTTACAAATGTGTGTACATCTTAGATGGTTTTTTTTTTTTTTTTAAATTATGAAAATACTTTGGATTGACCACGTGATTAACAATAGGTAACTCCCAACATTCTTTGGTTGTTGGTCTTTTTAGTACTACACTCATTTGCACATTGTCGAATGTCACGTTGTATTACACGAATTTTGACTCCTCTAGGGTTTCTTATTGGTTTCCTGATTATTATTTCAGGTAGCGTTACAGGAGTCGTGAACGAAGTGGACATGTTGGAATATTTGGATACAAACATGGATAAGAAGCTTATCGTCAAAGTAACTCTTCCACCAATCAGTAGCCACCACTACATAATGAAAACGTACAAGGTACGAGTGCTTGAAATGGTCGTAGTATTTGATAGTCTGATGACATTCAGGGGGAACCATCTCAACGTTAATCCTTTAGAATTCCATCGAAATAGGATAATTACTGAAATTAGGCTTGAAATAGGAATTCTATGATCGCTAACGCGTAAACGCTATTCTTAACATGGAAACAATGCAATCACTCCGACTCTTATACTCGGACAATGCATGCTAATTTCAATTGCATTCAAATTTTAATAATTGTTTAATTATTTAAGATAATATAATAATTAAAAATACCTCCCTAATCCAAAAACAATGAAGTTCACTAGGGACCTAGGCAATTCTGAGAATTTCATCGAAATCGGATGCAGGCTGTAGATGTTATGTGATTATTGCAATGTTACAAGAATTATACAACCGCACATGTGCAATGGCCATCATTGGTACGGTAGCTATAAAACTCATACGGGACCTTGTAGTCTCAAATCTGCTCAATGCTGAGAATTTAATCGAAATCAGGTTGTATGTTCTATACTTTTAACCGGTACAAGGATTAGAGTCCAATAATCGACCAAGCACCTCTTTAATTCAATACATAGGAATGGTTTCTTCTCAAATTTTTCTTCAACCACATCTTTTAGGATGTCCCCAACCTCGACTTTTTTTCAATTATCTTAGAGGGTAGTTTTGGACATTGAATCCTGCTGTTGCGTTATTTGGAACTGTTTTGTTATTAAATTAAACTGACATGATGGCTTTGGACTTGTCATCTTCCAGCCACAACTGATGCAATCTCTTGTGGACCCTGTTTCTTTCTTGGCATCTTCACGAATCTAAATTTCAACTAATTACTGAAATTTCAAAAAGATAAAGAAAAGGCACATTTAAGAAATAACATGGTTTTTCAATTGTAAAAAATTAAGGTTGTATTATTTATGAATGGGGGTTTTATGGGCCATACTCGTCCATATTATTACCACCTATAGCCATCTTGGAAATTTTGAGATGTACCCCTTAAAAAATTCCTTTGAAAAAACTATCAGTTTATCTAGGCTATTGATTCCACCTATGAAAACCAACTTAAAGGTTCTGAATTTCAGTAATAAACGTTAAATAAACTTACCGTTTCAAAGATTATGTTGGGTGAAGAAACCGGAAACGCGTGTCATCCTCGAAAGGTTAAAAAATACTGAAAGATCTACTTTGCAGTGGGCAGGAGGGGGTCCCGCGATTAACGCTTTCACCGCTCGCTATATTGCACCGCTTAACATGGGAATGATTTCTTGGGCCATATACCCACCCCGGTTCATATTCCCACCCTCTCCCCTAACTATTGCGCATACGTCTAACCAATATTGGATGACAATCCGAGAATAATGAACCGATTTTGATAAAATTTTCAATTATTGCCTGGGTTAATCTTTAGACAGATTCTTCACGTGCAAACATGAATATTGTAGCTCTAATTTGTATGCACATGTATTTATTTATTATGTTTACTGTTATATTTTTCATTCAATCATTTCGACTTGTACCTACTTTATTCTTTAACTAATTCTATACGTCCATGTAACAATATGTGAGGAAGCTATACTGCCCACCCAACATGGCAGACGTTTTTGACTTTTCGCACGAACTCAAAGCTTCCTTACCTTCGATAGTGAGAAAGGAAATCTTTAGGAGGCACTTTTTGTCAGAAACTAATTATTGTAGAACCTATTTCTGATGGGAGGTAGGTCTTATCTGAATGTGAAGTAGATGGAAGAAAATAGATGAAGTTGTTTGTGGGAAAATCTCTACTATCTATAGATGGTTCGTCAAAAAATTCCTGTGTACTGTTATGTATAGTAACACTTCATATAATTTTCCTCAGGTCTTGCCGAGGAAACAAAATGCACATGCTATAGTCAACGCTGGATTTCTCTTCAGAGTTATGAACCCTCGGATTTTAGTTGAGGAGAAACCGAAAATCATTTTTGGAGGAATAAACAGTCAATTGGTTCGTACGATCTCAAACGATACTCTATTTTAGTCATCTCTTGCAATCATTTACGACTTGTACATACATATTGCAAAGAATTATTATTCTAATTAACAATTTTCTATTTTTTACCGACTCCATTTTGATTAACCAGCAAAGGTTCCTTCGTAGTTCAGCTGTACTTTTTTTAAAAAGAATTTCATTTGCCAGTTTGCCAAGGTTGGGTGATGGGTGGTTGGGGCGGACTTAGAGGACTTACAAGCAGTTGCCTCCCTGTTGGTAAGTCCTGGATACTGGCTAACTTTTTTTTCTGTGGGATTTTTTAGTTTTTAACTAATGTTAGAAGGCCAATATTATAACAACTGTATGATTCCCTTGACCAAACAGCTTACTAAGAACTGCTTTACATTTATATCTTTGTTTAGTGGGAGACTAAACGACCCACGTCCGTATCCTCTCTGACAGCCAAGCCTCGACAAAAGCATCTCTTCGCGGGTGGCCTGGTGTTTTATGCAAACCCTCAACACCCTAGCGAAACGCAACCGGGTTTGCCTGGAGTGGGTGCCAGGGCAAAAAGGTATGACTGGTAATGAAAAGGTTCCGTGCTTGGGGCCCAAAATAACCCCACCCTGAGGGCTTTCCTATACATCTTCATCTACATCATCTAGTTTTTAACTAGTGTTAGAAGGCCAATATTATAATAACTGTATGATTCCCTTGACCAAACAGCTTACTAAGAACTGCTTTACATTTCTATCTTTGTTTAGTGGGAGGTTTGGATATTGGGGGGGGGGGGGGGGGGGGGGATTCGAGTGCGGTACCATCCACTCCAGAGCCACGCTACAACCACTAAATTTGTCACAGGCTCCTTATCAAATTCCAACTCCCTAGAGTGAACAGAAGAGAATTTAGCTCGTCCATGTATTTGTAAATTAATGGATAAACATTTCAGCTTCGTTCGCAGTGCGCGTTATGACAGTTCTCGAACTCATCAGAACTGGGACGGAAAATCCCGGGATGTTCCAGAACTTGTGGAACCGCGTTCTGCACTGCGAACGATTTCAGAACTTGGAAATGGAATAATCTGTGTTTTTGTTCGAGTCTCGTGGATATAGACGAGGTCCAACTACAACTTGAATCTGGTCCTCATCGTCTACAAACCATGAAACCTCACCTCCATCGTCGAAACTATCGCTTTTCGAACTTGACGACCTACTAGTTGACATTTCGATGAAGAAATTCAAATGAAGAACAGCGAACAACAGAACAATGCGGAATTTTACAGTGAAAATTACAGGGAACACGCGGCAAGCAAAGCGTATTGTTTACTCCACAAGCTCCGAAAAATTGTGAAATGCACATCTGTTAACTACGTCCTTGCGTTCGAGTTCTGACAGTTCCGAAAAAAATCGAAGCTATAATCAACCAACAATTTCTCTAAAAAAGTTAGTTTGGGGTCACATTTTTCCGTTCCAAGATACCTAGACACGACTTTGTTCCACCCTTGGGAAGTTGAGTCATGGTTTGGGCCATGCTAAAACGTGAATGTTCTTGTTTTCTACAAGTAGCAAATTAATATTATTTTCTAGCAAAATAATAAGTACGTAGGTAATAACAGTAGATAGGTAAGTATTATTTTCATTCTAAGACTTTGATAACCTAAAAGCTTGTGATTTCGTTCGTTTGTTGTTACATACATGTTCCTTGCTGTTTTGCAAATTTATATCTATAGTCCACCAATTGCATTGTTTTAATTTCTGCAGGTCCATGCGGAAAAAGCTGAAAATTATTTGACAGGTAAAGAGCTCCTGCAGCAGGACGTATTGAAAGGAGTAATGACCACTTTGGCTTCGGAGCTCAAACCGAGCAATGATAAACGAAAGAATGAAGCAAGCCCGGAATATCGTAAGAGGCTAGCGTCTTCTCTTCTGTATAAGGTATCTATGTAGGTAGGTCTTTGGGGTCTTTTCTATTAATCCGACCGCTAAGCTCGAACAATTTTCCTTATAAACAGAACGATATTAAAGTAGTTTTTCTTTCCTCAATTAGTAAAATTGTCCATAAAATGAAAGGTTTAACTTGTTTTTCACTTACATAGTTACTCGGAGTAATTGATAAGATAAGGAAACTGTACCTACTACCATCGTCCAGCCTGATGTGACAAAATATTATTGTCTCAACTGGTCTTTTGGACATTTATTTTATAAACAAAGCAATACCCAAAAGAAGCACCAGGGAGTTTTCGGATCCTGCTGCCTTATCGATGCTGTATAATTCGTTGGTCCGCTCATTACTTGAAAATGCAGCGGTAGTATGGTCTACATATTACCTAAATTCAATGGAAATGATCGAAGGAGTACAACTCCGGTTCCTAATGGGCAATAGTGAGTTATTTTATTGACCGTTAGGATTCGTAGAGTTGCTTAGTAAAATCTAGATTAAAATAAATATTATTATAACGAAATTGTTAATTGGGTAATTTTGCCCGTTAATAAAATTAAATAAATAAATACCTGTATAGCCATAACAAGTCAAACAACTTCTACAGAAATTTTTTTGAGCTTCGCGGTTGTATAACAGAAAAGACCCAGTCGTTCTAATTGCATATCACTGCTATGAAACAGAACATTAAAAACTTTATGCACAAGTTTACGCTGAAAAATGTACTCTAATTTGATTAATATTGACCGACAAATAGATAAACACTGCAAAACAAGCTAAAAAAATCTAAATTCTTCCACATGCTACACTCGTAAGAATTCCCATGTATAGTGTAACCTCGGGAACCCTTGTATCACACAATTGAACGGTGTGTATCGCATAATTAATTCATGACCCCTTAGACTTGCCAGAACCCTGTCAGAGAGGGTAACATCTGCGAATGCAATCATACGGACAGTAGATATCGTCTGGAATGACACGTTCATATATACGAAAAAGCGGTATACTTTAGGAATCGTTTCAGAATGCCTCAAAACGGATTTCCTTGAAGGAACTTTTCAAAAATTATTATTTAAACATTTTTGGAGCAAGTGCAACGCTTCATTTTCTTCTAAAGTTCGCTAAAATGAAAACATTCATATGTGATGAATCTGTACAGCAAGTGATTGTGGTTTGTTAAAATCAAGTGAAACTCAGAAAGAATATGACAATTTACGTAAGGGAACAAAGGTACTCTGATAAGTTGTTGTAGAACCAATTTATGCAAAGATAATGCGTGATCAGGCTGGATTTTCTCGACCACTGAGTAGGGAAATATAAAAACTTCTGCCAAGTTGGGTGTGGCACATAGCTTCCTCGTTTACCAATCATGAATGTATAGATCATTGAAAAGTTTTAAATGATCTTGAAAAATTCCATAGCGGAAAAGAGTAAATCAAGAAGTAGAGTGAAATGTCATAATTGATCAATTAAGAAACGAAAAAATGATACTCAATGTAATTTACGTTTGTGCAAGTGCAGAATGAACTGATAAGTTGAAAACAATGAAATAGGTACTGGAAAATCTACCCTAAACCGAGCATCCGCTGACAATTTCATCAAAATCGGATGAAAACTGTGGAATTTATGGTCATTACAAGTATTTCACATTGGCGCATGCGCAGTAGCTTTAGTGATACAATTATGTTGAAATTGATATAAGTTGATCAAATTGTCATCCCCCAACTATCATCCGAATTTGAGCGAGATCAGACGACTAGGGCGTGGGCGTGATGCTTGGTAGAATTTACGTTTGCGCATGCGCAGTGAGTTATTGAGTCAAGAACGATGAAACATATACAGCATTTCCAAGCCAAATGAATCCTTTTCCAAGTCAAATTAAACCTTTTCCAAGTCAAATGAAACCTTTTCCAAACCAAATGAAACCTTTTCCAAACCAAATGAAACTTTTTCCAAATCAATTGAAACTTTTTCCAAACGAAATGAAACTTTTTCCAAACATAGTGTATTTCTGTAAAGTAAACAATCGTAGATAAATAATATATATATTACAAAATTTCAGAAATTCAGTCTTAGAGGTTCGATCAGTCAATGTAAGTCACTACCGGTAGCGGCTCGAGGCAACTGCATCATCATGTCCATCACATAATTGGATGAGTCAGTTGCTGTTACAGTTCTGAAGCATCTATCAATGACTTGCGTCAAAATGTGGTTTTCATCCGGTTCGCTCAGTATGTATGAGAAATTTCTCAAACTTACTTGTTTCCTATTCTACTAAGGTGAGATCCACTTCGGTAATCCTATGCCTGAAATTCATCGAATTTTCATTTTGTTAACGTCTTTCTATGATAGGTACAATTGCATCTACCTGCAACTTGCAGGGTACCTACCTATCTAGGTACCTTAGTTCACTCATTTTCTCAATAGGTTTCATTTGGTTTGGAAAAAGTTTCATTTGGTTTGGAAAAGGTGTCATTTCGTTTGGAAAAAGTTTCATTTGGTTTGGATAAGGTTTCATTTGACTTGGAAAAGGTTTCATTTGACTTGGAAAATGTTTCATTTGGCTTGGAAATGCTATTTTTATTAAACTATTTCAATCATCACTGTAGTGATTAAACGTTCTGTATTCTGTAGTCTTAACGATATAATATGTACCCACGTTATGCCAGCAATCAAAAATTAATAAAAGATCAAAGATTCAAGCGTGATCAGATAGGCATTAAAAAGTAGGGGAGTTCTTAGGGGAACTTTTGAGCACACTGAACTATGAATGTTTTTCTAGGGAAAAATCGCATATGGGCTAGCCCCGGAAGTAAGTGGGGAACGACTTGATTTCAGTTTGTAGTATCCATATTTCCGTTTCGTTTACAGTGATTTTTCTCCTCTCCGTGGGCTGTATAATATCCACTCCATTTTGCCCTTACACAAACGAACCTAATAAGAATTTCTTCATTTCTAAGAGCGTATAAAGTTGCTAGGCAAGCGGATTCGTATAATAATAATTGTTTTTTACGAATTACATTTTCCAATTAGTGTGTTGCCCCTCCTCAAACTACGCCTCTGCACCATCCTATAAGATGTGTTCATGAGTCTTC
>CM061048.1:9597219-9627219 GCA_030762985.1 Adelphocoris suturalis | reverse complement strand
ACACACACCACACACATATATATATAATTCAGGATAATCTTCTTGACTAGTAAAAATTCGATATAAACGAGATTTTTGAGGTAGTGACCAAGCTAGTCTTGAGTTTCAATGTAGATGAAAATAAAATAAAAAACTACATTGAAACTCAAGACTAGCTTGGTCACTACCTCAAAAAACCTCGTTTATATATATATATACACTCACATAAAAAAACGTTAAAATCCAGGAATCATTTCAGAATGCCTCAAAACAGATTTCGATGAAGAAAATTTTTGAACATTTTTATTTTAAAATTTTTGGAGCCATTGCAATTGCTTTATTTTCTAAGAAAATTCGCTAAAACACGAGATATCTACGAGGGAGAGCACTGAAAAACCTATATTACTTTACACACCAATCAAACCCACATTTTTTCCACTTTTTTCCTTCTGTAGTGGAGTCGTCCCGATTCACTGAATAATGTTTCCTTGGGCTTTCGTATTTGGATCGATTATTAACCGTTTTTCGCCCAACCGCAGAAAAATTAATCTCTTTGAGATCCTCTTTTTTGTCTCAACAACTCCCTCATGCTGTCTTAAAGAGGATATAGCCTTTTCCAGAGTAGGAGAGGAATCCAACTGTAGCCTATCGCTAACTTTAGTGTCTCTCATACCTATTATCAATACTAAGAGCAACATCTCATCATTCAACTTTCCCCACTCCCAGGTTTTCGCCAAACAGTGAAAATCAGTGATAAACGTTTCTGCTGGATCAACTTTCATGCTGTAACTTGCTTGTGCCTCAGAAATTTTACCCTCTCATAGATGATATATATAATATTCCGTTAGGGATGGAATCTCGACGTACATCCAAAGGGTGTCCTCAAATGTGTTAGGGGCTGGCACGAAAAAACTGAAAACATCTTCCACTCTCCTCCCCCAATGTGAAGAACGAAAAATCTATTTGTAGGGCGTGTTCTTAGGGGGTTTTTCAAATCAATTTTTCAGCAAATATTAATGAAATTCAAGTACATTTTTCTGCATAATGTTTTGCACAAATTTTATAATATTTTAGTTCGTTGCTGATAAACTTTATTTGACTTAAATATTGCTAATAAAATATAAATTCAACTATTTTTTAGCCGTTTTCAGCAATTTTTATTGATTTTTTTTGTATACGTTTTGAAATGTGACCAATTTAATGTGCTCAAAAATAGTTGATAGCCAACAAACTCATCCTTTCGGTTGATTTGAGAGCTCATTTCTGATCGAAAGTTCCTCATGGAGATTTTTTTTGAACGCTTAGTTTTCGATTAATTCACCTATCAAGATTTTTTCGTGTTTTCGACCTTTTGTCTCTAAAACGATCATAACTCCCTTAATTTGCTATGTAAATCCCAATTTAGGATACCGTTCTAAAGAACATTAAATTTCCTATCGGATGGATGCCAGACTTTTTTTAAGAGTTAAGGTTTGAGACATGGAAATGCCCTCCGAAAAGCAAATTCTACCTAATTTCGGAAACCTCGAGTTTTTTCAATCGGGAAATGAACTGTGAGAACCAATATTTTTCAGAATGCAAGAACGGTAATAACTGTGCCAAGATCTCACCTTTCCAACGGCGTAGTCAAATTTACTTTTACTATACTAATTAGGGGAGAAAACTATGTTTTAATGTTGTTTTTTCTGTGAAATCGAGGGTTTTCTCAAAAAATCGTTATCGTTTGGAAGGACACGCACGCACACACACACACGCACACACACAAACATACACACACACACTTTTTTTTTTTAAAACCTCCCCTCAAAGACGGAGGGGGCACGCCATTAAAATGAAAAATAAACAAATAAAATTAAAAAAGTGGGGAGGACGCCCAGGTTTACCCGACGCCGGCTCTAGGGATAAGGGAAGTTGCAGGACGAGGAGGAAGAATGGGATGAAAGGAAGTGCCCCTATAAAATGACCACCAATTAAGATAAGAGCCCCGAAGGATGCGGGTGGTGATACCCGGAGCACTCCTGCCGAGATGCCCAACTCGAGAAGCTCCATGGCACTTTTCCCGCACCACATCCCGCGCCATGAGACGGTCACGGCCATGACCTTGATGTTATTAGGCGCCACTCCTTTTAGCTCAGATATCGCTTGGCGCAGATCATTTCTATCATATTTACTTTCTTTGCCAGCCAGGTCTGCTCCATGTCCACGCTGCCATTGACAACCTGGACATCCAGGATTATGGCAGACCCATCGGGTTTGATCGCAACGATATCTGGCTTCTTGCCCCGGTCACTCGGCATATGGTATAGTCTCTCCTTTCGACATCCCAACCGCTAGATGACAAAGCACTGCTATCTGCTTGGCAACCGCATCGTGACGTAAAATGCGGCCACCCTGAGTACGAGGACACGCTGCACCACATGATAAAGATTCTCATTTTTACCCCGACAGGCACGGCAACTGTCCCGCGACTACTCCTCGAACACCTCACCGAGGTGGCTAGGGTAGCCACCCGGACGGCGTGAAAATGGCGATAGTCGCGGGCCCCAATGCCCTCTGAAGCCCATTCCACCCACTGGGTAGAAATGGGGGATTCAGAGCACTGTCGGAGTTCTTTACCATCTTCTGACTTATGCAGTGCAGCAGCGAACTCAGCAGATGAGCTGGGTTTAGAGCAGTTGGTGTTGCTCGATCGCACCACAACAACTGCTGCCGGACAAAGTCCAGGTCAGCAGCAGTGCGGGCGACCTCCCAGCTCGAGCCCCTAGGGCAAGCAGGCGCTGGCGGCGTAAAGATGGAATGCTGGCAGAAAGAGAGACAATACCGAGCACACACGCACGCACACGCACACGAGCACGCGCACGCACACACGCGCACGCGCACGCACACACACACACACACACACACACACACAATTACACACAAATATACATATTAAAAAAGGGTTTAGCTCTATGGTTCTTTTCCAAATGTCTCAAAACGGATTTAAATGAAGAAAATTTGTATTTTAAAATTTTTAGAGCCATCGCAATAGCTTAATTTTTTTTTTTTACAAAAATTCGCTAAAAACTTCGATTTCAAATGTTTATTTTAGTTTTCTACTTTAGCTTTTTTTACCAACTAAAACTAACCAAAAAAACTTTATTTTACATCAGGGTTATAGGATATTTAACGCTCTTTTCAAGGGTGTTCTCAGTTTTGAGTTTATCTTGATTCTAAGAGGAGTTTTGACCGTTTTAATGTCATAATGTGCAAAACACGAAAAAAAATTTCAATTTTGAATTACTCGAAAACAGAGCACTCGAAAAATCATCTCTAGGTAAAACTTCGATCAGAAATGAGCTCTCTAGAATCGATCACTTGATATTTTCCCAAACTTGCTGTAGACATCCAGTTTCTAAGTTTTTAACGTTAGGTAATGCTAATTGTATTTTACAGGCATATTTGATGAACCACATTGTAAAGGTACTAATCACATCATGCTGGCCGTGGGGTACGGCGTACAGAAAGGTCACTCGTACTGGCTCATCAAGAACTCGTGGGGTTCTGGATGGGGCTCCGGTGGGTACGTCATGATGAGCAGGAACAAAGGCAATCAGTGCATGATCGCCACACATGCGTGTTATCCAGTAGTTTAAAAAGTTGGACTAAAAGACATGTGAAATCGTGAACTTTAATTAAAAACCGAATTTCTTGAGAAAAATGGATACACCTTTCTTCGTTAGTGATTTTGAGCTGTTTTCTCATTCCAGTAGGTAGTTGGAATTGAAACCATGAATTCTTGTGATTGAAATTTCAAATTAACCTTGTGGTAAACTTGGGAAAATAACGCTTACCTAAAACAGTATAATACTTGTAGTATAATACATATACAGTATAATACTATAATTATACAGTATGTATAATAATTATACAGTATAATACATTAGTAATACTTGAAAAAGTTCCAGTCATGCAGCACGATCGTATGAGCGAATTTTCGTATGTTATCGTATATATTTATGATGTTACATTGGTTTGAAAATTTAGGACTTTGAGTGTAAAGAAATTTGAATAATCTGCTATTCAAAAAGAGATTTGGCATTTTAAACTTTTTTGCAGTTTTATCGATTTTTTACCATATTTTAATAAAATTTAAGTACATTTTTCAGCCTAATTTTGTACATAAATTTTTAAATGTTTTATTTTATAGTTAATAAACTTGACTTGAGCAATATTCTGCTAAAAAATATAAATTTAACGATTTTAAGCCGTTTTTTGCTATTTCTAACGATTTTTTCAACACTTTTTTAAAATATGTCCAATTTAATGTGTCCAAAAAATGCTGGCCAACGAACTCATCCTTTAGTTTGGAAAGTTGATTTTTTGGCGCAAGAACAGAATTGTTATCTGAATCCTAAGGAGAGTTATCGTCTGGAAGGACATATACATATATATATATATATATATAAAAAGCATTAAACTCCAGGATTCGTTTCAGAATGTCTCAAAACGGACTTCAATGGAGAAAAATTTCGAAAATTTTGGTTTTAAAATTTTTGGAGCCATTGCAGTAGCTTCATTTTCTACGAAAATGCGCTAAAAGTAGTTATTTTTTAAAATATCATCTAGCTAGTTTCAAATTTCATTTTCACCTCTTTCATTAGTCAATATGAATATACTACATGTGCTGTACACCTAGGAATGACTGGCACCTAGTAACAAACTGCCTTGATTCTCCAAGTTATTTGATACTATTTGCGTGTATACATTTTTGTTTTTGTTATGTAACTTATCAAATCACATCTGTTTAATTTATAGATTTTAGGAACTCATCTTGTTATAACCCTGATGATGATGTACAAATACATCGAAACGTTGGCGAAAGAATTGAATTTTATTATCCTGACCGACTCTCAAGATCCTAAAACTGTACTGATTATCACTTAGCGGTCAAGAAACTAAATCATATTTTAGTAATACCTCGGTACCTGTATAACTTAGGTAACTAACCTCGCGCACGCGCACGCGCACACGCGCGCACGCGCACACGCACACGCGCGCACGACACACACACGCGCGCGCACACACACACGCGCGCGCACACACACACACGCACACACACACACGCACACACACACACACACACACACACACACACACACACACACACACACACACACACACACACACACACACGCACACGCCACGCACGCGCGCACACGCGCACACGCACACACGCGCACACGCGCACACACGCGGTCACGCGCACACGCACACGCGCACACGCGTACACGCGCACACGCGCACGAAAGCACACGAAAGCGTGAAAGCTAATTCGGAAGATGGAAGGCAGTATGATAACAAATATCGAATATTTATATTGAACGATTTTCAGACAATATTTTTACACAGAGTGAAACAAAAAGAGTATTGCGTAGATCAGAACAATTTCGTATCTCAAAGACACAAACCATATGTGTGTATCGAAACGTTAATTATCTTAAATGTCTGGCGAGTGGAATGTTTAAATGGTAGGTGAATTTCAACAGATATGGTTATTTCTGCAGAGCAACGCACGGGTAACCGGCTAGTACTACATAAATCTCGACAATTAAAAAAGATTTGGATTTTTTATATTTTCTTTTGTACTTTTTATAGATTTTTCAGCAATATTAATAAAATTTAAGTACGCAGCATGACTTTGTGCAAATTTTTTTTAAATGTCCTAAACAATCATTGATAATTCTGTTTAGACCGAAATTTTGCTAAAATATATAAATTTTACGATACCTGGATGAAGGGTTCGATAGTAGGTAAGAACCTTACTCAATAACTAGATATATGAGGAAGAGGTACGGTAGAAATGCACACGCAGGCTGATTATTATTAGCCAAAATTAAGGAGATTCAAATGCCTCCAAATGCTAAACTCGCATCTTTTGATGTAGTTATTTTTGTTCACCAATATCAAGACAGCCAGTTGCAGTCCAGCGGCTTCCACGTTCATTATCCTGTCGAAATAATTGTAAGGAGCAGGCCTGATAATACGTCACCATCTTCGGTGAGTCGTCATGCCTATGCATTTAGGTTGGATCTTACTACACAAATATTCAGTCCACTACATTTTTGAAAATCAAAGTCATAACTGTCTTCACCTCATCCTTCAGTTACTGTCATACTTTCAGGTACAGTCAACAGAATTAATCGACTCTACGATACATAAGTAGTAGAATTCAATCATCAGTTAATCAAAAAGTCATTTTAGAATCTTCATTAATGTAGTTATTTCATATTTCCTCTTATTAGCATCGAACAGGAAAGTGGTCGACTTCGAGTCGAATGCATTAAATAGATGTTCAAAATTGGAATCAGGATGATGTCCTTTGTATTTCATTGCATGAGTATTACTAGGCATTGCGCACGCGAAAAACTAATATTAGTTGACTCTCCGAGAAAAATGGACCGATTTGAAGAAAATGTCAATTATTGTACGGTAAACCTTTAGGCAACATGCGCATGCGCTAACTCGAATTACAATCTATTTTACATTTTACCATTTATACAAATGTATTAGATACTGTTCTATCTGGCATCCAATAATTTCGAATCGTACTTTGTTCTTTAATTAATTCTTATAGGTCCAAGGTACGTGAGAAAACTATACTGTCCACCCAACTCGACAGACGTTTTTCACGGATTCGGTCTTAGAATGGTCTAAAACCGATTTGTATGCGGTTATTTTTTTCCCCATTCTTGGGATGTCCCACACACACCCCCTGGATCAATTCTAATAGGTCGTTCCTCTATTAACGAAAGTAGTGTAAACCTGTACACTTACATTCTAACGCTCATTAAAATTCACGTCATCATTTTTTCATAAAAACGCACGAAACTAACTGAGATATGGTTGATTTTAAGCTCCAAACCGGCCTATTCTGAAGCTTTTTCACTTGGAAACGCACACACACAGTAAAAAATTACATGATGCTTGCTTTTTAGTTAGTAAAAAAGGGGGGGAAAAACCATGGTTGAGAGCTGAAAAATGTATTGATTTGGCGCGCACTGGTGGTCTGGCCGCCAGGAAACAGGCGTATAAAAATCTCGATACGATGGTAAAGGCTCTTTTGGCCAATTTGTGTTCGTTTCGTGCTTTTGGGGGGCATCCCCATTATAACCTATGATACATTGTAAACTTACCGTACACGTCGACTCGGTATGTTGCTGCCGCCTCCTCTCCGCTGCTGCTACGGTTAATCGACTATAGTAAGTATTTTAATCAGCTACTTGTTACTATAGTAATTATTATATAAGATTGGTACCGTCAACTCATACAACTTTGTACACCCCGTTCAACATGGTGCCAATCTCGTTTTTTGAACCTTATGCTCTCTAACTGTAACAAACTTGAAGTTATTAGTTCGAGAAAATTCCCACGAGCAGCGGGATGGTAGAAGAGGATGCCGACGCCTCCACAAGTCTTCCCTGTGGATTACAGTGCCCGCAAGGTAGCTCTTTCTCTAGTCCGCTAAAAGGGAATTGTTCAGTTTGTGTTGGGAGTCTCCTTTGGATGAGTATGCAGCGGATTTCTGAATAGTCTGGTAAGTTCATTTTTTCATCCCTATACTGTCAGCTACCAATTACAGTATTTGCTGTAATCAAATGTTTGCTTGTTTCTCGTATGATATGACCAGATATGTTAGAAACGGGAACTTAGGGGTACAACTTTGTGCCACCGTTTTTTTATGATTTCTGCAATAAAATTTAAGGATTTCTCGTTTTATTTTTACAGAAAATGGGTGCTCAGAATCGGAGAAAGGTGGAAATTATACGGAGGAGACCTGAACACAGCGATACAATCAATGTATCCAGAATAAAGAGATTTCTGCTCGTGAAGCTGCGAGGCAATATGGGATCCACGGAAACACCTTATCCAATCGACTTCGTGCTTTAAAAAAACACTCAAAAAATCACTAAAAATGGTTTAAAATGACTATAACTGACTAAAAATCGTTAAATTTACATTTTTCATCAAATATTTACAACGAAGTAGAACTTACTTTTACTTTTTTTTTAACTTTACTTTTATGGTGATTTTGGTATTGTCAATTTTTTTCAAAGAGTTGAAGATTTGTTGGGATATTTTTGTATGAATTGTTAAGATTTTATAATAAAAACGAACAGAAAGTTGCCTTGCATTGATTTTTATATTCACCTTGTTTAAAAAATCGAAAAAACACTAAAAATTTCGAGGGCAATTTTTTTTTTTTTGTATTAAGTTGCAAAGTCAACATGCTGATTAACAAGATTCAGACCACCACAATGAGCTACATTAGGTTTTTCATTTCATTGTAGGCTAAAAAAGACAAACATTTGATCACTGAGATGTGTAAGTATCTTGGGTAAACATTTCAACGAGATACGACGACAAATATAGTTCTGACACTCAAAAAACCAAAAAAGTGACACAAAGTTGTATGAGTTGACGGTATATAGGGGAGTATTTGTGAAATTATAAATGCGGTATTTTCCAACTTTTTATTGCATGAAAAAATCAACTTAAATCCATGTACATTCATGTTTAGATCTCTTTGCAGCATTAACAAAAGCTGATCCTTTATGCGAAAAAACAGCTCCAAGGTGATGACGCCAATTTCAATGAGCGTTCGATTGTGAGTGTACAGGTTTACACTACTGACGAAACTTGGCTTCATAGGGACGTCCTAAAAACTTGGAATGTACATAATCTGTTTTTTGATTGGTGAACTGCCTGCTTTTCGAACTAATGCTGGATATTTGGAATAAGGGAAAGAATAGATGAACATGAAAAGGATTTATTATTTAAAATGATAAATATAAAATCATAATAAACCAAAAAATCTGTTCGTCCTCCGTTCGCCATCCGACGTTTTTCACCGAAACTACTGGACCCATCTTTATGAAATTTTGCTGAAAATCGTCTACGGATGCTCCATTAATCTGCTTAATCAGCAGATTAATGCAGGTTAAGAAAGGTGTTGCAGGGTGAGTTACGGTGACTTTTTTGTGAATCCCAGATACCATAGAGACCGCGCAAATACGAGTAGATGACTCACCGCAGCCTCGAGTCACGCAGTGCGCCTGCCGCAGATTTCGTTTGGTGACCAACTGAGTCGGTGAGTGGCGTTGTTTGTAGCTCCAGTAATGGGGAAAACGTTAATGGGGCTGTCATGAATAGAAAAGGTTTTATATTGGCCAATCTGATTACATGCGAAGTGAATTGAAAAAAGGGAGATTCGGAAAGGAAGCAGATTTAAATAGCCGTAAGTTTTCAAACACTGTTATACTACACTAAATTTATATTTTTATTAAAACAATACTATATTTTTGTAAAATTTGTTGTTTACATTTTGTTAAAAAAATGCTGTGGAAGGATGAGTTTGTTGGTCAACACTTTTTGAGCACATTAAATAGGAAAATTTTCAAAAATTTATTTAAAAAATCAATAAAAATGGCTAAAATTGTTAAATTTATATTTTTAGCAGAAATTTAGCCATAAAACGTTTATGAAAAACGAACTAGAGCATTAAAAAATGTACGCAAAAAATTATGTAGAAAACCGAACTCAAATGCCATTAATATTTGCTAAAGAAGCATCCACGAAAAAATCCAAAATTTCCAAATCTTCTTTGAATTGCAGAATATTATTTTGGACGGGTTTTGTCGCCATGAAATTGTTAGGTAACTATTTATTTGCACTCAAAGTGCTCGAATTTCAAAACTATGTAACATTAGTAAAATATATTACGATAATTTACGAAAATTCGTTCATACGTTCATGCTGCATGACTGGAATTTTTTCGTTGGTAGTTAGGTAAGTTTTACTTATTAGATAGGTACTTATCCAAGAGTACCACAAAGTTAAAATGTGAGGTTTCAATTTCAGTACTTCAAGGGTTCAATCCTAACTAAAGAAATGAAAGACGAGTTCAAAAAAACGTGGAAGTCGTATCCATTTTTCTCGTGTAATTCGGTTTTTAAAGTTCACTATTTCATAAGTTTCAAGTCCAAGTTGTTAAACTACTGGATAATGCGCATGTGCGGCGATCATGCACTGATTGCCTTTGTTTCTGCTCATCAAGCCAAACCCTTGGTAGCCCCATACAGTATCCCACGAGTTCTTGATGAGCCAGTAGGGTTGACCATTCTGCACGCCGTACCCCACGACCAGGATGAGGTGATTTCTCTGCTTAGGATCATTGCAATTGGGTTCATCAAATACGCCTGTAAAATACAATTTGCATTACCGAACGTAAAATAAAAGATCAGAATTGTATAGATTGGTAGTCTGCTATGCATAATATCAAGTAAACAATGCCTTAGTAAGAATTACTAGAATTACATTGTACAAATGACTTGTGTCATTTGTACAAAACAGATTAATGTAAATTAGTAATTGTTAGTGTGAATACACACAATAAACAAACTCCCGTACCATGTAAGTAAACGTCTAGGTGATGTGATTGATAAACTACAACGATTTCATAATTTCTCCCTTGAGAGGGAAAAACATTAAATCATGTTTAATGTTTTTCCCTCGCAAGAGGAGAAATTAGATATAATTTTTTAAGGTCAAGAAAAAAGAAAAGATTCTAATCAAAACAATTTATTATATTTATATACATTTTTATTTTTACCATTAGATATTTCCGATGGGACTCATACCAAAGTACGCTTGCATACGAGTCTGCAACACATTGGGACATTTTATGTCTTTAGTTGCAGACTCGTATGCAAGCTCTAAGAGCCACTCAGCTGATCCGGACCCTGGGCATCGTCAAGTAAATGTCCCAAAGAGGTTACACACGAAATTACAGCTTCCTAGAGCGTAATGCATAGAAATTAGCTTTAAGAGCCACTCATCTGATCCGGACCCTGGGCATCGTCAAGTAAATGTCCTAAAGAGGCTACATACGAAATTACAGCTTCCTAGAGTGTAAAGCATAAAAAATAGCTTTAAGAGCCACTCATCTGATCCGGACCCTGGGCATCGTCAAGTAAATGTCCTGAAGAGGCTGTACATACAAAATTACAGCTTCCTAGAGTGTAAAGTATAGAAATTACCTATTAAAATGATTTAACCACCGCTTCACAAATCAAACCGTTCTCGCAATATTCGGATCATCTGCTATGAATCAAATCATCGAAACACCAGCTCAATGAAATCATCAGAAATTAACAAGCGGTTGCAATCATGTTCACAATATCAACTATTGAGAATGATCACCTGTGTGTAAACAATTATTCATATAGTTATGCTCATAACTCAGCTTGTTGGCCACGCACTTCGCAGTAGTTAACAAAATATGGTTGGATAAATCGAGAGCTTTCGAACGAATGGTCAACGAATTTTGTGGGATGAAAAACGACGAAGTACCATTTCCCTAGCAACGACTCGGTTGTAAGCGGAAATTATCAGAAAAAAAACGTTGCAGATTTGCGTGTCGTGTCGGAATTCACAGAACGACCCCCAGCCCTAAAACATTAAACATGTTAAAATAAACGCTATTTGCAGGTACAGTTTTGACATTTTATGTCTTTGCTATGGCACATAAACTAAAAAAACGTCACGGAAAATTGCTCACGAAAATATTTTGATGATTTCCACTTACAACCGAGTCGTTGCTTGGGAAATGGTACTTCGTCGTTTTTCATCCCACAAAATTCGTTGACCATTCGTTCGAAATCTCTCGATTTATCCAACCATATTATGTTAACTACTGCGAAGTGCGTGGCAACAAGCTGAGTTATGAGCAAGATTATTTGAGAAATTGCGTACACTCAGGTGATCATTCTCAATAATTGATATTGTGAACATGATTGCCACCGCTTGTTAATTTCTGATGATTTCATTGAGCTGGTGTTTCGATGATTTGATTCATAGCAGGTGATCCAAATATTGCGAGAACGGTTTGATTTTTGAAGGGGTGGCTAAATCATTTTAATAGGTAATTTCTATACTTTACACTCTAGGAAGCTGTAATTTCGTATATATCCTCTTTAGGACATTTACTTGACGATGCCCAGGGTCCGGATCAGATGAGTGGCTCTTAGAGCTTGCATACGAGTCTACAACACATACTTGTCTTCAACTAAAGACATAAAATGTCCCAATGTGTTGCAAACTCGTATGCAAGCCTTTCTTTGAATAGATTTCACTTTATTACTCTCATGTGGTGATACCTAGAAGCGCCGAACAACAGTAACGACGGGGACAAGTAGTTAAGGCTGAAAAAAAAGAAGATCGCGGAAAAAACTGTTTTCTTTGGAAAAAGTAAAAAAAGGGGGTGTAGTGGACTTATATATGTTTTGCTCGGAGTCGGGAGACCTGGATTTATATACTTCTGATTGGAAAATCCACTAACTTCATAAGGGGGAACTTGATGTTCTGTGTGTTGCCTGTTCGTAGGCGGGGTCACCATTTGTAGTGGATTTATGTAGGTTTTACTTGGTGTAGGTAGACCAAGTGGGGTGTTATGAAAAGTACCCATGTCTTGATTATGAGGGTTAAACCCTAGGTGGTTTCCGGACGGGAAATAAGCAGAATTGTCAAGGCCAACTGGGTTGATCGTGGAATTATAAGGCTCGTTCACCGTCGGGCCGCGAGGAGCGCTAGGCTCGGCTCGAGCTTCTTGGGGTTGTCGAGCTGGGTATTGTTTTCCCGTGTAATAATCGGGTTTTAAACAGATTTTTTCTGCGGAGCCGAGTTGGCTTGATCAGAGTACTGAAAAGTACCGTTTTGATCATGTGATTTGTGCATGACGGGAGTATACAGTGCACTCGCGTCGGCGGAGTAACCGTGCGATGAATATCGAGGATATTCATACTTGTAGGTAGAATCATATTGATTACTTTCCGAAAGGGTCTGGAAAGTATCCTCGACCTGTTGTACAGGTGAATGTGTAATCACAAAGTCTGTCGCAGAGTTGGTAGGCAACGCGTCGATCCGTCCACTGAAACTAGCGGTGGATCGACGTTGGAATGCGGGTGGATCGCGTGTCTCGGAGCATTTGCCGCCCGCTCCGGGATCCTCCGTCCCGGCTCCGCCGAGGAAAGATGGGCCTCGCTCCATCGTACGAACGAAATATAAAATTTGTTCGGAAATACCTTTTTGGCTCTGAAAAAGGGTTTCGTGTAGAGGAGGGACTCGCTTAGCAGATCTCACTCCCAGATCGATGCTAGGGTCCTCTCCGAGTCCTGAGAAGGACTTCCTTGGACAGTTAATCGGATTGTATGAGAAGTGCGATTAACTGGCGTGTCCCAGCGGGCGACCAAGAGCTTAAGGCTGCGAGATCCGGGTGGCACGACTAAGTCACCCCAGCGGGCGTGTAGGAAGATAGAAATCTTAGCTTACACCGGGCGATGACCTGACTGAAGAAAACTTCGTTGGGTAGTGAGCGGAGGAATACGCACTCGAAGCTACCAAGAAGTCGATGAGAACTGGAAGGAAGAAAATCTTGCTCGATGCGTGTAGAAACTTTGTCTGGAGGGGAAGAGTCATCAGCTTGAGAGTTGAGATTCGAATGAATACGCTTGGTCCAGGGCGTGATTTTATAGGGGGAGGCCGTCTCTGATTGGCTCAAAATCGCGGGCCGCTTTATGGTTAGTATGCAAATTAGCTTTCGGATTCTCGGCTCGGCCGGGTTTGATCGGTCGCGCTCGGATTTGATCGGTCGCGCTCGGTGGGCGGAAGGTGAAATTCGAACTTCCGCCCCCTCTCAAAAGAGTGCGTCTGGCTTGTTTGCCCTTGTCCAGGGGGTGTATAATAAACGATAATACTTAGATCTATCGTTTTTATTTGGTTTTGATAATCCCTCTCGATCTGGAATTATCCTTTGTGAAGGACGTTTCCTTATCTAGAGCGCTAGGGAGCTCGAAACGATGAGAATTATTCTCTATGATTCTCAGTCGTCTGCTTTTCCTTGGGAACTTGGGATTCTGTCTTTTAGGTGGCCCATCGTCTTTATTTGTTGAATATATTGGTGGTAAATTCACCACAGGGGGCTTATGAAGAGGGGGGAGTTTTCACTCAGGAGAAGATCAAGAAGAATCGCTGGAGAGAATGTGCACGTAAAAGGCGTGAAAACCGTTGCCGCATTTCTTGAAGTGGATGATAAGCAGGTGTTTATCTCTTCATTCGAACTTTGGTACTTTTTACCCAAAGCTGCATTTTGAAAGTCGCTCAACATATCCGGGGAAGGTCGCTCAACCAACTACAAAGGAAAGTGACGACGAAGAGGGCCTGGGAGGAAGAAACCTTGGAGGAAGAAGACCTTTGAGTCATCTTGAAGGTACGCTAGGATCCTTAAACTCAACAGGATACTAAGTAATCTAAATTTCAAACTTATATGAATTTTTACTAAGGGATTGTTTACCTACCTACTTGATTTTTCAGACCACCAATCTATACAATTCTGATCTATTACGAAATCAATCCATCAGTTAATAGTGGCAAAGACTTCTAGCAAAGACCCGATTGGACTAAATTGTTTGGCGCCAGAGGAACTACGTGAAGGTGTCCTTTGGAATTAATCAAGGATCACGGACTGGCCAAATCAAGCCTCATCATCCAATATTTTCTCTACACTTAATTTCAAGCGTGTAAATCGAAAGACTGCAACACCCTTAGGACTTTTCCCGTTAACGTCCCGCCTTCCTATGATACTAATCTATATGTTCAATAATCATAGTTTTTGCTAAAGGCCGTATCACACTTGCATTTATTCCGCATTTTAAACGCTGAAACGTGAAGAAGGCAAAGTGCTTTTTTACAAGATCAGCTGAGGATGTTGAGGAGGAATAAGTGCAAAATCAGCGCATTCTGGTGGAATGCATTTTTATTAAATCTGTCAGGTTAGGGCTCCTAGGGTTTTTCATTGAATTGTAACCTACCCAAGGGATATGTTTAGCAATTTTCTTGCGTCAAGGTAAAAATTAGAACGTGTTCTAATTTTCCCAAGTGAGTTTAAAAACGCTCCGCCAGGATGCGCAATGGTCGAAAAAGCTGACCTTGGAAAAGAGCACTTCTTCTTCTTCACGTTTAGGCATTAAAAACGCCGAGAAAACGCAGAAAAAATGCGGAAAAACTGCTAGTGTGATAATGCCTTAAGGGATTGACTACTTGATGTTATGCATTTTTGAGATGCGAGCTAAGCGAGACCACTTTTTATTTAAGCAAAATACTAAATAGGTATGTGTAAAATCAATTCAAGAGTGGTTCTAGACGAGCTTACACTAATTTTCACTAATTTCGAGTATTTACGGTAAAATACTACTGTTCTTCACTTTCAAAAACCCAAAACCCTTGAAGATTTGAGAATTATCTCTTCTTACTTTACGTTCAATAATGAAAAATAGGGATTTTATACTTAACTAAATGTATTACTACATATTTATGTTTAAATGAAAATATACCGTTTGTCCGATGGGGATGGAACTTTTCTAATTCCTTGCATTACCGGGACGATGATAGGCTATTGGGATCTTCCCAGTACCTACCTCTTATCGTCAAACTGGCCGCCCTTCGCAACGGGTAAATACGAGGGGAAAGCGAACTTTACTACAAAAAACCCTGCAAATTATTTCACAAAGGTTTATCATTTTTTCAATTGAGTATGATCGTAGTTTTAGTTGGCTTGCGTACGTCATAAGGCCCGTCCAGACTCCTCGGCGTGTCCTATTTCGAGTTGCCACAACCTATACTTCTATAATAAATTATATACGCATGTTTATATTTCTCGATTTGAACTCCTATCTATTCGAATAATTATTGCCTTAATAATATCATTATCTAAGTACGTACGTCGAAGTACGTAATTTCATGTCTGAATTGACATGCTCCAGATTCAGATAATTTAATATCAATGCGGCGTACTGAAAATATGTGAATATTCATCTGTCTATTCATACTTTGCTGCGGGCGATAGTTTGTATTCATATATATATTTTTCTAATATGGAATCAAGAATAGTTCTACAAAAGTTTGATAAATCAAAAGATTGATTTACTTGATTTCGTCATTCAAACTACATTTGCAATGAGAAACGCCCCAAAAAGAGAAATTTAGAAGGTACATAATTGCAAACGTTTTGCAAACGGTTCCCCTGGCGCCGTTCTGCTACGCCCCTGGTGACGTGCTGCTATCCCCTATTTTTGGCTCATAGCACCCATGGGTGTGGAGCGATCGAGCTGGCGAGAAGTTAGGACCAACTAGACCCCAAGTGGAGTCTGTGTGCGAAAGAACGGATTTTATCAGTCAATTCTAAGGCCTTTTATGGCCCGGACGGCGGACGGACATTGCAAATTTGGATTCTACGCACTTTGAAACGTAAAATGACAAAGTTTGAGGGGGGGATTATAAAAATGTTTTGCTATACGATCACATAGGCTTATTATTGAAAATAATAAACCAAAAGTGGTACGCGTTGATATGAAAAATACCAGGAGGAACAATATATGGCAACTACTTGGAGATAAAGTGAACCCGTACCAATCTCAGCCAAGCTGAGGGCGAACTATAGTAGGTACTGGAGTAAATAGTAGTCGAATATTTTAGCGCATTGTTTAATATGTTAGTCACCAAATTGTTTTTTCCGGCTGCAACGCGCCGGGAAATCCGCTAGTTTATTATAAATTATTGAGGCTGTTTAATGGTAGATGAAAGGTGAATTTATGTTACATTTATATTGGGTTTTTGACCCCACAGCTTACATTGTATTATACAGGGTGGTCTTTATAGGTAAAACCATATATAGCATTTCCAAGCCAAATGAAACCTTTTCCAAGTCAAATGAAACTTTTTCCAAGTCAAATGAAACCTTTTCCAAACCAAATGAAACCTTTTCCAAACCAAATGAAACCATGTTCAAGTTCGTTGGCCAGCATGATCGGATTACATCTTCGGGTTGAAATTTTCAAAAATGTAGTCAAAAATTTCAAAATAGCCTGTTTTTTGCGATTTGTTGTGCGAAATAATTTTTTCAGCATACTAACATGTGGTATATTCGGAATCAGCGTAAAATTTCCTATAAAAATACGTATCAAGTTTTCAAAAATTTCAAAGTTGAAAAATCAGTCAAAAATTGAAATAATGCCGTTCGCTAGTTGTAAAAATCGGTAATATTTGCATGAAACATTGTCCAAATTCAGATTGAACTACTCTTATGTAGTGACTGAAATGTCAAATATTTCTTCCATAATTCGCTCATGGGGTCATGCTGCATGATTGGACTTTTTTCTCAATAGGTTTCATTTGGTTTGGAAAAAGTTTCATTTGATTTGGAAAAAGTTTCATTTGGTTGGAAAAGGTTTCATTTGGTTTGGAAAAGGTTTCATTTGATATGGAAAAGGTTTCATTTGATTTGGAAAAGGTTTCATTTGACTTGGAAAAGGTTTCATTTGGCTTGGAAATGCTATATAAAGAGAAGCAAAATGTCGCTAACCGCATAATGTTTATCTCAACCCGTTCTAGAGACATGACTTTTTTTTAAATGTAGAAGTTGTAGTTGAGAAAAACTTGTGTAATTTATTTAAAATACCAAATATAAATTGCTCGAACAAACGCTAAAGTTGGACTGAACACTTGGTAACAATATAACGTAGGTATATCACCAAATGTTCTTAATTACAGTTGTAATTCACTGGAGAGTGACTTCCAATACTCCCCCTCACGAAACTGCTAAGGCGGAATAAGATGAATTTCGGCCTTCCGAGCGGTTTTGTGAATAAGTTAGCTGTCATCTCTTCAGTGGGACAATATTCCAGTTTTATGGCACCTCTTTCGACTACTTCTCTTACAAAATGCTCCTTTAATGCGATGTTTTTCATTTGTTGAGTTTACAACTGGATTATTCGCCCATTCAATCGCTGCTTGATTGTTAGTTCGCATTTTGTTTGTTTGTTGCGGAATCTGAAGGTGATTGGCCAGCGATTGCATGTGCAGAGCTTCTGATGCCGCTTTGCTTTGAGCCATGTATTCACTCTCTGCGGTCGATTTTGCTACTGTTCGCTGTTTACTGGACTCCAAGCTTACAGCGGTTTTTCTGACCACAAAACAGTAACCGGCTTATGATCGTCCATCCGTATGTACAGGTACCCCAGGTTGCATCCGATAACCCCGTAAGCTCAATTTTTCTGGTCTTTCTAAATTACAGTGCCAAAGACTTTATACCCTTTAGATACCTCAGCACTCGTTTCGCTCCTGTCCAATGTTCTGATCTGTAATTTCAGTTGAATCGGGACAGATAACTAACAGTAATTTCGGGCCTCGTGGATGTCGCAAGGTACATAAAGCCACCGATCAGGTTTTGGAAGAAACGTCTGGCAACTCCCCCATTTCTGGTTTTTCCAGGTTTGCGTTGGCTTCCATAGGAGATGTTGCTGTATTTGCTTGCTGCATTTTGAATTTGCTTAAAAGTTTTTCAATATGTTTTTCTTGGCTCATCGCAACTCCTCCAATAAAAATCCAGGAAACTGGCAAATCTTATGAAAACTTTTTCATTTAATACTCTTTCCAACGGTATAGTCAATTTCACTTGTAACTTTTAGTTAACACACACAGCCAACTAATTCTGCCAATAACCACGTGACTTGCTTTCCCAAATACCCACTCTTGGAGGAACTCTGAAACAGGTGGAAAAGGTTCTCCAATCTGCCAGAAGCGTGGGTTGGAGTTCTCTGCTCTCTTGTTTCCATGCCAGAAAAGTGACAATGTTACAGGTGGGTCAGGTGTCGGACACTAGCGTGGGAGGATGGAGCCCACACCGCAAGTTAAAAGTAAGTTAAACTTTTTTGTTGTTGTTGTTTTCAAAGGTTCATTATTGAAAACAATGAACCAAAAAGTAGTTATACAGAGATAGAGAATGTTTGGCCCTATATAGGGTGTCCATACTTCAGGAATTGATTCTAGAGCTCATTCCTGACAAAAAACTGTGTTTTTTTACTCTTAGTTTTTGGGAGCACCTATTTTCACTACAAAATTTTTCTTCGTGTTTTCGACTTTACAACCTAAAATCAACCGTAATGCCCTTAAAAGTCAGTGTAAACATAAAAAACAAACATACATCGTTAGAACGTTAAATTTCCAAGAAGATGAGATTCATAGCTTTTCCTAAAAGAGGTAACTAACCGGGGTAATCTGCGCCAATGTTGACTTTGAATCAATCTCAACATTGCTTAAAAACCTTGAGGGATTTTGATTTTAATTTTCCAATTCCCCGATCGTTTTATTTATCGGTCATGTTGATGAAAATATACTTCGTAGTGCATGTTTGAAAAATGTAAAGTACCTACATTATTAATAATATTTAATATGAACAGTTTGATAATGTACCTAAATTAGTTCTTATTTAAATAAAAATATTTCACGTCTATATTTTGTGACTAATCATTGAAAATCATTTGCTGATATTATCTTGCAAATAC
Source organism: Adelphocoris suturalis (assembly GCA_030762985.1). Taxonomy (NCBI): domain Eukaryota; kingdom Metazoa; phylum Arthropoda; class Insecta; order Hemiptera; family Miridae; genus Adelphocoris; species Adelphocoris suturalis. The sequence continues at coordinate 9,607,804 of CM061048.1, read as the reverse complement.
CTGCTGATAGATATATCAATTATAATATGTAATCAATATTGAAATTTTGAAATGGTTAAAGCCGAGAAGATGCAAATTTAATTTTTAAAGTACGATTCCGAGCGGAATATTATAAGTCATTGATACATAAGAAAGGAACGTGCGTCTCGAGTGTGTGACGTCACTGCGCAAATGGTGTGAAACGAAACCCCTGTATGAGCCCACCCTTTATCGGCTACTGGAGAATACCCGGTCAATTACCCCGATCTCGTGACTTGTAACTTCGATTATTTATTGGTGAATACATTATATTCAATTTGTTTTGCTCTAATTTACAACCGATTTTCTTAACAATAGCAATCACTGTTGGATAGATCGTTTTGTTTTTAAAGTAATTAATTGATTCTCTCTCCATATATCGTCAATATTAGGTTGGGTTCAATTAAAAGTAAAATTGCTTGACACAACTTGGCGCACCCCGCAAGAGATTGAAGAAAGTATGGCCGTTTCCTAAGCTGCGACCCAAACCAGACATGTGGGTGTTCGGTGCTGAACCATAAACTTGATTTCCTCAAGTAGCACAGATAATTGTACTGACAATTTGCCTTAAATTTAGATAAGAACTTGTAATAGATTGTAAGCATATATACATATCTGTCATATTTGATAAAAGTGACTTACCTTGGTGGTAGTGGTAGAAATTTTCTGACATATGTATCATCACTGAGACCGGACCATGGTTGGCCACAGCATCTTGGAGAGCGCCTTCGTTTCCAGAGGGAAGTGTAACCCAATCTTTGACGGTAGCAACTACTTTACGACGGTCAAATCGACAGTAACCCGCCTAGAAATACAAGAAGATACGTCAACACATCTTGCAGGATGATGCTTTCAATTTTCTGTTGTATCCTTCAGAAATTTTTTCAAAGAGCAAACATAAAATCAATCTGGTTTAATTATCTTTCAGCTTCGTACGATCTCGCTCAAAATTCGGAGGGTAGTCGGGGAACGACGGTATTCTTGCATGCACCTCACATTCCTACATTTTAGTTTGAATGGAAGTAATAGTAATTATTAGTATGGATACACCTATTACAAAGGTATCCGAGTTCTCCTCCTTCCACCTTATCTGATTGGCTATAATCCCCTTTCACTTCGCTTGCATTTAACTGGTTGTACCTCCCGTCCCCTTTCCTTTCTCTCGACCAATGGGATTCAATCTACCTTCACCTGCGACTATAAAAGCTGTGTTCATTCTAATGTGTGTTTCAGAGCAGTTATTGTTTGTTATTTGTGTTGATGATTACCTTAACGTTGAAATCGTTTGAACATTGTAACTATTTATTTTTTGTGGAAATAGACAACGTTTTCTCGTTAACTTCCGTTTTGAAATGTGTTTCCACAACTTCGAAGCGAGTGATTTAGTTCGATAGCTAATTCTGATTCAATATCGGTAGTTTTATCGCATAACAAACTTACATTTAAGCGTAACAAACAAACTAAAAAAATGTGATTTTAAGTGTAAAACTCGATTATAACGTAGTTGGAGAGATCTGCAAGCGTTACTGTTCGATTAAGCGTGAAAAAGTACCTACGTAGAAACCGACCCCATACTCGTAGTTTCAAAGAGGTTCATTTTTCGGAGAAAACCAACGATTTCATTGAAAAACCCACATTTTTCAACATTACAACATAATTGTCTTCCCTAAATAGCAAAGTAAAATTGAAATTGACTATACCGTTGGAAAGAATATTAAATTAAGCAGTTTTCATGAGGTTCGCCAGTTTTCAGGATTTTTTTTGGAAAAGTAGTAAAGTCCTAAAGATTTTCAGAAATTTAATTTTTTTCAAATCGTAAACGTTTGAGCTGGTGTGAAGGTCTTCGGATGGTACTTTTTAAGAACCCAAGTACACTATTCTTATAGGAAATTCAACGTTGATTCTAAAAATGAGGTCAAGAGTTAAAATTAAATGAGACAAAGTGGAGAAATTTGAGTTTAAAAGGAAAAAAACACGGTTTTCCTGAAAAAAAAAACATCAAAAAATCATATCTTGAGTACGGATTGAGATAAAAATATGCGGTTGGCGGCATTTTACTAAATTTTTGATGCAGACTTACACAAAAGAATGTTCGTCACTTACCCGGTTCCACCCTGTATACATACCTGTAGGTACATACATATGAAAAAGTGTTACACTCTAGGATTCGTTTCAGAATGTCTCAAAACGGGTTTCAATGAAGAAATTTTATCGAAAATTTTGATTTTAAAATTGTTGTGGAGCCATTGCAATACCTTCATTTTCTACGAAAACTCGCTAAAAGACATTGGCTGCCCCAGGACCAACACTGGCCTAAACTTCCCCGGCACATGTGCGAGTGTATAAATCTGCAGTGAGTGAATATGTTTGTCCGAAGCCCGAAGACGAGCGAATGTCGCAGGATCTTCGGATGTGTTAATTCATGGATAGGCATTACATTGAGTTAGTGTAATGATTTTAATAATAATAACAACCTTTATTTGACTATCTGCCCTATCTGGGTTACCCAAGGGAGACAGATTACTCGCTCCATACACAGGGTACATGATTCACGTTGATTGGTGGAAGATACAGAAAAAATAACAGTTTATATTGTTTGGTGTTGATGATGGTGGTGTGGTGGCCTTGAGTGTCGTTGTCATGATGTGAAGTTGAGTTTAAAACGAATAGAGAAAGAACTGAATAATACCGAGGGTTTATAGAATATATAGAATGATATTATTTAGTTTTTAAAGTTCATACTGAGTGGTACTGAGTGTAGCAACAAAATGAATGACATTTATTCTGTAAGATGATGGAATTCACCTGTCCAGGACCACTCTGGTACGGATAATCTTGTTCGCTTTCGATCCCTCCTAAGCGACGAATGTCAGAAAAGCTTGTGCTACCGCGTTTCCTTTGACACATCCATCGTGGGGACTTGAATGCGAGCAATCAACTAGTTGTTGTTCACTCAGAGACAGGAGCTGCCCGTGATGGATTTTCCACTGCGCTTCGATACTTCCGGTCTGTAAAATACAGGTACAAAGATAATGTGGACAATGCAATTTCCCTATTATGTTATGCAGGTACCACAAAAAAGAAAGTAATTACTAGACACCCAAAGAAACATATTTCGGGGGGCCAAGTATGTCAAAATCTACTATAAAAACATTGCCTTAAGTGTTCTAGAACATCAACGTGAGTGTAAATTGAATCATGGGTATTTTACAATTATCAGTGTTTAAAATCGGCGTTTAATGCAGCTGGTATAAATTATGCAACACCCTTCACAAGAAAACATACCTACCTTATAATAATTGAAGCGTGGATTGCAAAAAAAACAGGAAACTCGTATTTCTACATTTTATCGGTCCATGTACCTAGGCCACTGATATGAAGCAGGTACAACCACCATCGGAACTGTTATAATTATAGTTCCTACAGCAAATCCGCCCATGGCTCATACACTTTTTTGAAGTAACACGTGTGGGAGACTTAAGAAGTTTCTGCTTTCTAAAATTTTGAATGTCTTCGACTGCTGCAGTGCAAACTACATTACTCTATAAACTTGGTCTATCTTGGTTCATCTAATGTTAGGTATCACAGAAAAAAGTTCTTCTTTAATTCAGTTATGTTCCTCTAATATTACGTCAAAAAATTTAAATTGGCCTGCTGAAAAATTTGGCAGAAGGCACTAAGACGCTTTTGCACTTCCACGCTTCAATTATTATTTTAGCCAAGTACCATATTAATTTAAGCCTAATGGATTAAACATCTGGTGCGACGCTTCACGCTACTTTCCTTACTTGTATTCATTTAACATGTATCCTATCATGATTGATCATATCTTAGAAGGACGGAGACGGGGGCCTACGTATACAGTATTTTTCTGGACATATATGTGAAATGGGTATAATTTTCATCTATAAAAGAATCTCTTGAGCCATTTCGAGCAAAACTACGTTTTTCACCTATTTCGGAAAGTTTTTTGGTAATCACTGTTTTTTTAATTCTAACAAAGTGCTAAAAATTTTGTTTTTACATTTATTATTTAGCCATGACGGGTATCCAATTCATTTGTATCCATAAGAAAAGTAACTCCGTAAAGTTAATTACGAAGTTGTTTATCCGGGTGACGTCATTAGGAAAAGCCGAGTTCTCGATGGAGGAGTAAGTCTAGATGATTGTAATATAGCCTATATTTCTTTCTGGTGTTCAAAGAGCATGCTGTAAAAAACTACATCAAAATCGGTTCATAACTGTGGTCGCGCATAAAGGACTAACAAACATAATTTGGTTTTTATAGATATAGATTTACCATCGAGACCACTAGCACTGTACGACTAACGGTTCAAGCCCCAAGGAGGTTATTTTGGTTACCTCGAAACTGTCGTGAAGAATGGTGGTTGGTGTATCCAAATGATTTACATAGCTAAGGAAAATATATGTTTGTGAACGACATTATCGACCTAGTGAACTTATCTACCAATCTGTCAGCAGATAAAGTATTTATTTGTTTCGATGTTGAACATGTAATAGTTGTGTGATCTCTGTAGGCCATTAACCCGGAAGAACAGTCAACCGTCGTTCAGTAATTCCGAGAATTTTATAATTTCCTTGGTTATAAATTAATTATTGAAATTATGAAATTCCTCTAAGTCAAGGTTTATACCTCTCAAACTACTGAAAAAAAAAACCATATAATTATTATCACTACTAAAGGAATTCAGTATTGTATGACTGGAAGAGCCCAAAACACTAGTAAAATGGAAGTCAGGGTAGCTCTTATTAATGTGCTCAAGGGTTTTCTGTCTAATTGTTGAGTCAGAGTTTACTGTATTCTTTTTCTTAACTCCTGGGATGGTGGACTTGCAGATTTTGTTAAGGGAGGATGTTGTATTACGTCTATGTATGTAATGTATGCTGGGTCTGAGGATGTTGAAAGAGGATATTAAGTTGTCCACATATGAAAGATCATCCTGAAAAGATTGAGAAAGTACGTGAAAACGCTTGCATACGAGTCTGCAACGCATTGGGACATTTTCATGTGTTTACCTATGAATGGTCAACGTCATTTCTGTGGTCATAATCATCGTTGTGGCCACTTGGGACAATTTTTTTTCGTGACGATTTTTTTGTTATGTGCCATATGAAAGACATGAAAATGTCAAAAGCAAAATGATGTCATTGTGGTTGAGGTTCTTTTTGTTTTTTTTTTTTACATTTTATGTCTTTGCTTTGGCACATTAAAATTAAAAAACTGTCAAGAAAAAGTGTCCTCGAAAAGCTTTACCAACATTTTCTGATGATTTCCGCTTACACCGAGTCGTTGCTAGGGAAATGGTACTTCTTCGTTTTTCATCCCACAAAATTCGTTGACCATTCGTTCGAAAGCTCTCGATTTATCCAACCTATTATGTTAACTACAGCGAAGTGCGTGACGAGTATGGTTATATAAATAATTGTTTACACACAGGTGATCATTCTCAATAATTGATATTGTGAACATGATTGCAACCGCTTCTTAATTTCTGATGATTTCATTGAGCTGGTGTTTCGATGATTTGATTCATAGCAGGTGATCCGAATATTGCGAGAACGGTTTGATTTGTGGAGCGGTGGTTAAATCATTTTAATAGGTAATTTCTATATGTACTTTACACTCTAGGAAGCTATAATTTCGCATGTAGCCTCTTTAGGACATTTACTTGACGATGCCCAGGGTCCGGATCAGCTGAGTGGCTCTTAGAGCGTGCGAACGAGTCTGCAACTAAAGACATAAAATGTCCCAATGTGTTGCAGACTCGTATGCAAGCGTTTCTGATTTCTATACGCCGACCCCTAGCACAAAATGAGTACATGTCAGTAAAACGTGGGGTTCGAATAAATTAATCATTTTTTTTCGAAACCGCAGATGGAATTGTGCTGTTGGCAGTTTTCAAGAGCACCGAATCCGATCCATGGATCTAAAACGAAAAATTCCGATACTTTGTTCCGAAACACAAAATGCCCAAGTTAGGTAATGAATAGTTAGGTCGTTTTGTTTTTTGAATTCATTAAGAGAAAGGATCTAATGCTGAGTGAAAATGCTTCCGTACGAATCCTCAGCACAGTGAGACATTTGCATGCCTCCTGGAAATGTCATTAAGGAATAAAAAAATGTCGCAAAACATTACCAAGTGGATAGAAAACTTTAATTTTCAGGAGGCTGGTTGATGAAATCTTACACGCGAAACAAATAAAGCTGTAACTGAAAACATTCCTTTTAGCAACCAAGCTTTGTTTATCGATTGCGTAACGGGTTTTCGTTACCTACAAGACGATTTTCGAGTTTATATGCCAAAGCAAATAAGTCATGAAAATGTTAATGTGCACTTACAGTACTGAAAGCCCAGCATGAACCACAATCGCCTTGATTTTTCACTGCCGTCACAACTCCTTTTCGTCTCCAGTCAACAAATTCAGGAAGCGTGAGGTTACTCGGTATGTAGAAGTCCACAGTCGGGGGCAATGAAGTTGTTTCCATAACTTTCTTCAGCGCTTCCCATCATTCTTCCCATCTCTTCAAGTCGCTAATTGGTAGATACAAAACATAATGATGAATGAAAAACATTAAGACGGTAAAATTAAAATTAACGTTTACAATGATTAACATTAATGTGTGTGTGCGTGTGTGTATGTGTGTAATTGTTATAAACTCCTTAAATTTCAACTATCAAGTAGAATTTAAATCAAAAGATGTTCATCAACAATGAACTAGAACAATCAAAAATGTAAGCACAAAATTATGCTGAAAAATGTACTTAAATTTGATTTTTTTGATTTTATAGTGGTTTTTAAGGGATGTTTTGGCCGTTTTAATGTCATAAGGTAGAGGAAAAAATCCTAAAAATTAATTAATTCGAAATAAAGCGTGAACAAAAGCTTTCAGAGGGACTTTTGGTCAGAAATTGGCTCAAGAATTGACTTGAAAAACTTTAATACATTTTTTTTTTTTATTGCTTCGAAGCCTGTCTGTCCTTAATTTGGTTTTTTAACCAATTACGGACAGCTCTTTTTATTGAAGTTTTTCAATAATTTGAATCGACGCCCGAAATTTTCACCATTAGGCTTGGGACACTTTGTATAACATAATCACTGTTATAGTTACTTCTGGGAAGTAATTGATATTAGAACTGCGCCACCTTACCATATCTGAGAAGTGGTTCAATCCCATAGAGTACGAAGTCAGTCCTTTACTGTAGAGAAGGTTGTGAGCCTCGATATCAGCCTTGCGCTTGAAATAGAGTTCTCGCCGCGTGGAATCTTCTTCTGGAGTCCCGTAAGACTTGCCGTGTTTTGTTTTGTAGTTTTTCCATTCGGAATCTAAATTTCGCGCTTCCCTCCTCAGGGTTTCGCACCTTTTAGCAAAAAGCTGTACAAAACAAGAATAAACATCTTTACCCAAAATTCATCAGTTTTGGAATAATTTACGACTAAGCCAACCAATGTTGCGGGTGTCTTGAGATCACTCTATTGAAAATGAACATATGTTTGTTCTTCAAATAAAAATTTCTCCTCGCATTTTGAGTTTAAAGTTTTCTCAATAAAATAGGTCTCGTATCAATTTGTTTCTGTGTCCGCAACAAGCATAATCTTCTCAATTTTGAACCAGATTTTGACCTGTAATATCTGTTTAATATTTTGTGAGATAGGATTACTCCAAACGTGCAAATTAAATTTAATGTACACTACTATAACTATACTTTGATGATGTGGGTTAACCCCACCAGCCACATCAAGGATGCGACGGGCAAGGCACTGGCGAAATGTTGGAGAACCAAGGCCTTATTTAGGGTGTGTTCTGGGGCACATCGTATTGGCCCCTCATGTTCAAAGCTGAATGGATCATTGAGAGGGTCAAACAACAATCCCTGTGACTGGAGCCTTTCCATCAGGATCCACAACATCAAGTTTTTCTTATCTTCCTCTGGAATGTTGCCTGATAGTTCTGAGTAATTTGAACTCCATTTTCTCAAGTAGTTTTCCAGCATTCAGAAGTGAGATAAGTTCCTGGTGTATCAAGAGTCCTTCTTCAATTGTATTGCATCCAGACATGTACAAAGCGCTCTTCGAAACCGTATTGCTTTATGCCCGCCCAGCATGGACAATGCGAGCTACAGGGAAACATTGGTCTGAGGTAATTAAGGCACAAAGACGTGTCCTCCTCATGGTCACCCAAGCATACAGGACGACTTCAACTTAAGCCCTGCAAGTTATGGAGGGACAAATGCTCCTAGATCTTCGCCTAGAGGCAGTGGCCTAACAAACTTTATGCATATGTATGTGTCATCCCAGACGATAACCTCCTTTAGGATTGGAGATATAAATTCCGTTCCGGCGACAAATGCAAGGGCGAGTCCGTTGGCCAGAATTGTTTGATCACATTAAATAGCCCAAAATTAGAAAAATGTGCTTAAAAAAAGGTAGTTTTGGAGAGCTTTCTCTTCTCACCATCCTCAATGAGGTAGATATTGTCGTTCTTATCCATCACTCTAAACTACGTAAACTGGTACACAACGGTCCCTACAGGAAAAAAAGGTAGAAACACGAAAATCGGCACTACAAAAGAAACTTCAACTAAACCAACTATTCCTCCACAAACTGGACAATATAAACTAACGAAAAAAATGTTAATGGAGAAAATTATTTTCTTTTATAATTCTGAGACCACATGAATGGTCTCTCTCGGAGACAAAACAAGACTGCTGGTTTTGTTAAAAATTAAGATATCTTTTCTTTAGTTCAAAGTACAGCAACCGAAACTCTCCAGTCCCTCTGATGTTGATGAGTAGAGGATACAAAATGGGAACCCAAAATAACCTCAACAGAGTGTGCTGGGGATGTAAAATATAATATGATGCTTGCAGGCATCATGATGTAACAAAGAGTCAACTTTTGATTCACACCTTACATCAGAGTTAACCTAATGGTCGAGTACCTGCCTCCCGCATAGCTTTCGTCATTTATCACTAGGTGTTATATCTTATTTCTGCATTGTACTTGGACATAGTACATGAAATATATGGTGCTGTATATATTTTTCATTTCATGCTGTATATATTGTGCTTATTATTTATCATTTATACCTTTCAGATTTATGTACTACTTTTTCTGGAGGCAGTTAGCGTCAGTATGTATTTTCAAGCAATTGAAACAAATGCTTAGCTTTTTTTTCCGATAACTACAAAAAAAACTGATTATCAAGTAATGTACCTATTATGCAAAATATATTAAGTAGGTAGTATATTATTTTTTGATATAAGTAGTACATGATACATTGATATAAATATATATTTTTGAAAATCTGTGTCCAGCTAATTTGGTCTGGTCTGTTTTTCTTAAATTAAAGCCCTGATTTTTTCTTTAAAAACTTATAATTTCTTATTGTAGTTACTAATGAGTAGGGCAAGTTGCTGTTTCCCTCACACACGATTTTGAGTAAGCCTACTCTTACTTGGTCAAGATGACAGAAAAAACCCAGCATTGAAGTTTTTTGTCCCTGAGTACATAGGAAGAGAAAAATTTATGAAAATATTGCCATTTTACCACGATTTCCTACCAAGCATCCCGACGATTGTTTTCTTGAAGATTATCAGTACTGGCGACGAGACGTTCGCGAACAATCAATTTGAGACACGAAACTCTAGACCCTGACCAACTAATCTAAATTCTTACTCAGGGATTGACTACTTGATGTTATGTATTTTTGAGATGCGAGCGTAGCGAGCATCCAGACTTCTAATCTAAGCAGAAAAACTGAGCTGTGTAAAATCTCATGGCGATAGGAGCGCTGGGAATGCCACGCAGTGGGGGTAGTCGAACTAATGAGCAAGTCAGGGTCTAGAGTCTCGTGCCCTCGACTTGATTGTTCGCGAACGTCTCATGTGCCAACTAAATCTGGAGGAGTGAATTGTTAACAAAAATGTTGGTGGATACTAAATATTTGTGGGTTGGAAAATTAATGAATGTAGTTGTTTAATTTACGTTCTGTAATAATGATTAATTATAGATTATTATAATTTTTACATTAATTGAACTTAATGCTCACTTGGATATTTTGGGCTATTTCTTCATTTTTGCGTTCCAGACACTGACTCCAAAGTGTTTTCTTTACTGTTGGACGTATAACCGCACTTTGCTGTCACTTCAAAAGAGTCTTCATGTTCGCCGTTATTTTTGTCTGAATGAAAATTAAGTCGAAATTAAATGTATATAGATACGGTATAGCATTTAGTAGATAGCAAATGTTTTTAATAGACAGCTTATCAGTAGAAGCGGAGGTCTTCGTGCTGGTATAGTTGAGAAGTTGAGATAGTGATAGCAAGAGCTACACAAATGTTGTATTTTGAAACATTACACCTGGATATAGCCAGGATATAGACAGATGGAGACAGACTTTACATAACATATAATTTGACAGTTTGTTAGTTCACAACTTTGGCATCTTTAAGGAAGCCCCTCTCCATCATTACCTCTCAGCTGCCGGATACAAATACTTCTTTTACGCCGTTTGCCTAAAGATCGCACAAGGACGCGAGCTAAC